>PIJE02001606.1:96600-109100 GCA_002895965.2 Coryphaenoides rupestris
GCCGGGGGCCTCGGCCAATAGGACGAGGCCATTCGTAGCAGGAAGTCGTTTTGAATTTGAATCCACAATCCATGCGGGGGAAGGCAGAGAAACCAGGGGATATTTGTGGTCTTAACTTCCTTCTAGATGATACGACTCGCTTACATCTACAGGTTACAATGATGCTAGTATAAGAATATTACTGTACTGCACGCAGACACTTTCACTAAATCTTCGCAACAGCCAGAATATTGCTCCTTTACTTTTGTCACTTTAACGTTTACCGTACTTACTAGGTACTACATTACTAATTGTTCGGAGTTGTTTTAGTGTGTATGTTTATACGATTACTGTTCAGAGGAAAACTTTTGACTGTACTTCTAGGTACTATTACTAATTGAGTTGTTTCGAAGAATACTGCAGGAGTGAATGGGGAGTAAGCATTCCATTGTACTTGTTACATATGTCAATAATTGAATCTTCACTGTATACTACTACTACTATGACTTATATTGCTGTATCCTTCTACTACTAGTACAACAACAACTACTACTACGACTGTAAACTATTACAAGAAGACCAACATTCCTGTTCAGCTCTATCAACCGACTTGTCAATCCCTCACTTCCTGTTGCTCCCGACTGTGACAACTTCCTGTCCTCTGTTGTTGGCGTGATTGATGACGGACTCTAATTATCCCCTGACCCCCCCTCTCTCTCTATTTATCAATCGCTCTCTCTCGTCCGGACCCGGAACCATGCCTGACCTGACCTCAGATCGACCCGTGTTCAGCCTCTCCTTAGAAAACCCTCTCTGGACCTTACAGGCCCAGAGACCCAAGCTGTACCGTTAGGATCTAAAGTCCTTGTAAAAATAGTATTGCACTCATAATAACACGTTTGAGGAGTAGTAGTTAGTAGTTTAGTACGACTAAGAGTGACTTATGACAAACCACATTACTAAGAGTGACTTTACATTTACATTTACATTTAGGGCATTTGGCAGATTCTTTTATCCAAAGCGACTTACAAAGAGTACATGTGTTGAAGGAGACGGCATCACTGAGGTACATGAAGATAAGAATAGAGCAGGTTTCAAGCATTCATAGTTACGAGGTTAATAGAACGAGTTTCATAATTGCTCGGTTGCCTGCATAATAGCTGAGATAAGAGCAGACGTGTCATTCTGAGTGCATTACCAACATCTACGAACATAACATACAAATGATGCTAAACAATGCTAAGTACTGTTAATAATGCCAAGACGTACAAACACGTAAAGAAAGAAAGAATTGAATCTTGAAAGAATTGTTTGCAGACCAACTCCTGGAGTTGATGGAGGGTCATGACTCATGGCTTTGATGAGCTTTCACCAGAATGATAGAAACGTAGTACTACTTATGTCGTGACTTATGACAAACCACATGACTAAGAGTGACTTATGACCACCTTAGCACTGAAACCACTTTATTATTTATTATAATCAATAATCAAAGGTGAGCGTGCAGCAGTTTCTGCAGCTCCAGTATTGATCCTCTCCTCTTATCTCAGCCTCTCACTCGTACGTCTTCAGATGAACGCATCGCTCAGATCATGACATGTACTCCTACTACTACAGCTCACCAATAAAACATTAAATAGATCACAAAGTCGGATTGCAAATTAAAGGTAAAATCAGCTGTATGAAAGCAGATATACTGTATATATATATATATATATACACAGTATAATGTATATGTAATGGATGATATTATAATAGCAGATATATTAGGTATTTAGAATATATCTTCAGCTGTTCTGACTCAACATGCAAAGATCAAATGTTCCTGACTGTAACATAATAACCAGAACAAATCTGTTTCCCCTTACAAGGAACACACACAGAGTGTGTGTGTGTGTGTGTGTGTGTGTGTTGCCTGCAGTTCCTGCACGACCCACACACACACACACACACAGCCAAAATCAAAGGGTTCTATTGACCTCGGCTTGCTCTCAGCTGATTGGACGAGGGTCTGGTTGGCGGAGCAAGGAAGTGAACGTCTGTCTTTGAGAAGGGGACTAAAGCTCGACGGGTGTTTTTCAAACTTTGGCTCCTCCTTCACCAGATAAGCTTTCACCTGTTGTTTAGAGAGGGGGGGGGGGGGTGCGGGAGGGTGAGGGAGGGAGGGCGACGGAATGGAGAGAGGGGGGAGAGAACAGCTGAGAGGAGAGAGAACCTGTATATATTTTAGTTCTTTATAAGTAAACTTTTTATTTACCACTCGCTTTGGCCAATGTTAAATGTATTGTTTCCCCCATCCAATAAAGCTCTTTAAATTGAAATTGAATTTTGAAGAGAGGCGGCGCCGTGAGGAGGCAGGAAAGGAGAGACAGAGCACAGAGCTGAGAGAGTGAGAGTGAGAGAGAGAGAGAGAAGATTGAGAGATGGAAATTTAAGCAGGAGAAGAACAGACGCGAGACAGAGACGCGACTGGAGAGAGGAGGGGGGGGGGGGGGGGGGCGGAAAATGATTTGTGACGAGAGGCCCTGATGATAGTAAACTAGACCTGACAAGTCCTCCAAAAGTCCTCTCTGCAAGGGCAAGGCAACCCACTGCTGGAGTTCCCGGGCTGCTTGTAAACCAACGGGTTGCTTTAAGTTTGTAATTACACCGGCGGTGCGGCGTGGAGAGGTGGCTTAAGGGCAGCCGAAGCGCGGCTCTGAGCTCCTGAGCGGCTCGTAGGTTAGGTTCCCGTCTGTTACTGCACGGTAACTGAAGATCTGGAGAATTTTTCCGAAAAACAGAAACCCAGTTGCCCCGTCTGGTGCCCCAGACCCCCCCCCCCCCCCCCCCCACAACACCCAACAAAAGGCAAATTGTGAGCCACCGTAGTCATGTGAGTTCAATTAAAGCGAACCTGTTGTGCAGAACGTGATGAGGCCGGCACGACTTGGTGAGGAAAACAAGGCTCTCTCACACACACACACACACACACACACACAGTCACACACACACGCACACACACACACGCACACTTACTCAGGAACTGGGTCGTCTCACGTTACAAACGGCGCTATTATGTGACCTTCTGGTCTTTCCAGAGTTCACACACCGCCGTTTCGTCATGATGACTGGCAGATCAGCATCAATGTTCCCTTGTTGTTTACCACCACCAGTGGTTAACCGAGAACAACAAAAAAGTCTCTCTCTCTCTCTCTCTCACTCTGTCTCTTGTCTCTCTCTCTCTCTCTCTCTCTCTCTCAACCCTTGAAACTCCTGAAGAATGTTGCGCAGCAGTTGTGGGGAAACACATGTGGAAGTTTCATGATGCAAGTGCATTCACACACACGCACAGACACACACACACACAGTCTATACAAAGGTGCTCACGTGTGTGTGTGTGTGTGTGTGTGTGTGTGTGTGTGTGTGTATGAACTTTGGTTCACATTTCCTTTTAAAAAGGACAGGAAGGAAACGCCAAGGAATCTAGAAATCTCCGTAATGTCTCAAACTCCTGTAAAGTCAGTGTCACTAAATCACGTTTCTCTCATGTGAACACGTCATCAAATAGCCGATATAATAATAATAATCATAATAATACTAATAACCTAGAAATAAACCTACCAGAGGAGAAACAGGCTCAGAGATCAGCTCTATATTAAACCTCATTTCACTGTATTTATTCAACAGGTCATTACAAACACCTTCATTTACACCATTCAGAGACTTATGTTACAAAAAAAGGCTAATCTTATTTTGTATTTATTGTATTATGTACAGCGTTACATTCTGCCCCCCCCCCCCCACACACACACACACACACACAACCCAAACACACACACACACACACTCTCTCTGAATCTCCCGGGCCGATTATGGTCCAAAATATCAACTCTATGACGGTCGAGTCCCTGTGGTTAGTAGCTTATACGCCAACTTTAACCTTAACCCAAATCATATCTGAAGGGACATGGTGCGAATGTTTAAAGAATGGAGTTGTATTAGAAACAACGGTTTTACAACAAGTAGTTTTGTTGATCTATGAAGTGTGGAAAAACTAAATGTTGACGAAACTCATGAGAGAACTCAATCCGGAATTAAAAAAAAAGTTGCCGTTATTCGGCCAAATTAAGAGCTTTGACGGCTAATACTTATTAAATATATACATATATTGGACAAGATATTTTCAAGATATTTTCACACACAAAAAAGTAAACAACAGGGGTGGTGGTGGTGGTGGGGAGGAAGAAAGCGTCTCCAAAGCGCTACAGCAGCGAGACGACGGCGACACCTAGTGGACGCGGCGAGCAGCAACACCCAACTGCAGGACATACTGTGCCTTCCCGACCCCGGTTAGGAAGAGTCAGGAAGAGTCACGTCGCGTGTTACGATGTAAGGTCCGCTTCTGTTCAACTGACGTTTTTGGGGGCAGGGTGCGGGGAAGGCGGGGACGGGGTTTCGGGAGCTCGTGTCGTAGTGTTTTTCCCCCGTTGTGCCTCGTAGTTAAAACGTTTCCCAGGATGCATCCAGCCGAGAGAGAGAGAGAGAGAGAGAGAGAGAGAGAGCCCACCCATTTGTGGTAGTATGTGTGCAGCTCCGGGTGCACTAGGACCCCGGGGGGGGGGGGGCAGGGGTAGGTTGTCATGCCATCACTATCCTCCTCCTCCTCTTCCTCCCCTTCACTTCACTTCACTTCTGCAGGTCCTGCGGGGCGCTGAAGGTCTCGTAGACGTTGGCCGCAAACTCCCTCATCTGCTCGATCATCAGCAGGTCCTGGAAGGAGGGGGGGGAGAGAAAGGAGGAGGGTGAGAGGACGAGAGAGCGAGAGAGGGATTAATTGGGTTAATATCGGACTATTGCGGCCGATATTCCATAATATTCCACCCATTTGTCTAGTCGGCGATGCTGCATCCTGATTGGTCCCCCGGGGTGTTGGGGGGCGGCGCGGGGCTGCGTCTTACCTGGACAAAGAGGCTGGGGGTCTCGCTGCAGATGGAGTGAATCTGCCCGTTGATTATGGGGATGATCTTGGCCAGCGGCAGGCTCACCTCCGCCATGCTGGACTCACACGCTGACAGGGGACTGGACAGACAGACAGGTGGGCAGGGGGACAGACAGACAGACAGGTATGGTGGTTGACTGGTGGAAGGTAAAGCAGCCCCTACAGTTTGAACGGTCCGCAGCTAGCAGAGCGGTAAACCACACGGGTCCACAGTGATTGGTTGACAACAGGCGAGGTGGGGGGGGGTCTATGGTGAAACTGACCTATCAGCACCGGGGAGGAGGGGCCAGGCGCGGGGGCGGAGTCCTCGGGGGCGGGCGGAAGAACTCGGCCAGGTTGTCGAGGAGACGGGAGAAGCCTCGGTTGAGGCAGGTGTTGAGAACCGTGTTGAAGTCCGGACTGGAGACGGCGAGAAGTAAATAAAGCAAATATTCAAGACACAGGGCACACACACACAACACACACACACACACACCACACACACACACACACCACACACACACACACACACACACACACACACACACACACAACACACACACACACACACACACACACACACACACACACACACACACACCCCCCTTACCTGTCCAACATGTCTCTGGTCTCGTTAAGCAGCTTAACTGTCAAAACGTCGTTCTCCGTCAGGCCACAAGCCTGCGTCAGCACAGAGAACACAGGTGTAGTATTAGTAGTAGTAGTACTAGTAGTAGTAGTAGTAGTATAAAGTATATCGCGCAAGAGTAGAATGGTTAATATCATGTGCAATACTACTCAACATTACCTTTCAATATTACCTTTCTTCATCATGTGCAATACTACTTCTCAAAACCTCACTTATTTCTGACTAAATATATCTTACCTCCAGTATATTGTTACTCGATTAGGCTTATTCACTGTACATTTATTATTCTATTGTTTTTATTCTTATGTTGTTGGTATTTTTGAGCAACCTCTGGCACAAGAATTTCCTTCGGGATGAATAAAGTTCTATCTCATCTCATCTTAACGTAGTTTAACGTCTTAACGTAGACATCGGTGGAACTCCGCTTCCCAGGATGATGCATTAGGATGGGGGGTGGGGTTCGGGGGTGGGGTTCGCGGGCGGGCTCACCTGGTCGGCCAGCGTGCTCTCCTCGTCGGCCATCATGTACCAGGTGAGCGGCCGGGGGGCGGAGTCTCCCTCCACCTGGGCGCGGACCCAGCTGAGCTGCTGGTCCAG
Organism: Coryphaenoides rupestris; assembly: GCA_002895965.2. Lineage (NCBI taxonomy): Eukaryota > Metazoa > Chordata > Actinopteri > Gadiformes > Macrouridae > Coryphaenoides > Coryphaenoides rupestris. The sequence goes on from PIJE02001606.1 coordinate 102,786, forward strand.
CTCCGACAGAGACAGGCTGTGCTTCAGTGACACACTGTGACACACACACACACACACATTTATAAATATTTATCACAACATATAATTTGATAATGCTGCCAGTTTGAAGAGTATGACAATAATGACTGAAGTCTGAAGAAACCAGAGGGTTCATAGTTAAACTTTAGAACACAGTTTATGAACAAACAAATAGAATGACGATAAAGCAAACATTTTAACTGTGCAAACAAGCTGTATCTGCCCTAACAAAACAAGACAAACATCTCAAATGTTTGCAGAGGAACAAACAGGGCAAAAACACATTCGAGCACATTTAAGTACACCTGTAAGTTAAAACAAAGTAAATATGAATTAAGAACTGGTTTTACATGTCAACTGTTTTAGAGGTAGACATCCGAGTAAAAAGTGCAAAATGCGAACACTCTTTTCGATTAACAATGTCAACGTGTAACCGCGCAAACACACTTTAACAGAGGTCAACGACGAAGTACGACACTGCGCTCGCGATATCCGTGCTGCCTTGCGATCGCCTTCCGCGCATTGATTTGTTGTTTTGGCGCAAGGGTTTACTCGCGGTCACTGCTGGGCTGCCATCTTTTTCGGTGATTGAACAGAAACATGCAGATAGCGACCGCGAGCAAAACATGTCGTCACAGCCGATCGTTATCTGATTTTAAGGTAACCAAACGCGGCCCTCTTTGTCTCACAATGTCCTCATCTTCGGAGGTGAGTGCACTTTCACCGTCGCTTTCCGATTCGCGCCCCCCTCGCCGATTTCGCTCACTTTTTCCTCCTCCTTTCCTGAGCTTTCTTCGCCGCCGCCGCTGGGAGTAAACAAAGCCCCGCGGTGGGGTCAATGGCCGTGTGCGAGCCAAAAACAGACTGCAGACTGATTGGCTGTTGTCGCGTTATATATTTCTGCCGCGCGAAAGGCGGTCAGATCGATCCGCATCGAGTAAAAAGTAAGTCGAGGCTTGTCGATCGTAAGCGACGTGCATTATATCGCGACGCCGGTTCGAGATCGTTTTATCTCCCAGCTCTACATATGAATTTGCGTATGTGTGTGTGTAGTCGGACACTCACTCTCCGAACGTATCTTGGACCGAGCGCTTCACCACCGTTATCAACTCTGTTAGACCTGGAGGGAGGGAGGGAGGGAGAGAGAGAGAGGGGGAGAGAGAGGGATGGAGGGAAAGGAGGGAGAGAGAGAGAGAGATTGGTGATACTGATGTTATAACAGACAAGACATACAATTATTGCGATGGTAAAGTGTGTGTGTGCTTACCATCTCCCAGTAGATGCTGAATACTCGACAGATACTGCTGCTGTACATCTGGTGGGGCCATGGAGTTCTAGACACACACACACACACTTTGATATTACCATATTTTATCTCCATGTTACACATTACATAACTTTTTTGTCTCCAATACATTGACACCGCCCCCATCCCTCCCCAGTGGTCTACGTACGGCGGCGGCGGCACCCCCTGCCGAGTTGTCCAGGTACAGGTACCCCCCGATGATGTTGAGCTTCACGCGGAGCAGCACCACCAGCATGCAGGTGCTGTAGACGGCCGCGATGCTCCGAGAGAAACCTGCGGGGCATTAGGACCCAGCGTCAGCGAGCCACGCGGGTCTCCACCTTGTGTCTGATGTCGGACCAATCACGGCGGTGGATCGTTAGCTTATGACGCTTATGCGCGACGCGAGGAAGTCGCCGGTTGAACTTACTGATGATCTTCAGGTCGTCCCAGATCTCCAGCTTATTGGCCGGTCTGTTGTGGAGGGGGGAGGGGCATTCATGTAGCGTAAGATGTTACAACGTGTTACAGTGTTAGATCTGTTATTTACCAACTCATTTTTCTCCTTAAAGTCCTTTTGGCCACTGAAAGCCGTTTCACAATTGCCTACACAGTGGACTGTACCGACAGGTAAACTGATCTAGTCAGCATACATCTAGGTGGACATTCCCACTTGTGATGTCACTAGACGGTAGTCACATGGGAATTGGGAAACGGCTTGCGATGGCTAATCACACTCACACCTGGTGGCATAATATGTCCCCTTTAACTGTATACAATATAGAGTTGCGTTACAGATGGGGAATGTGTTCTGGGCTCGACTCACTTGGTCTTGAGCAGTGCGGTGAGGCTCTCGGAGTTCAGCTGGTGGATGATGGCTTCTTTTAGTGTGGGGAGCATGGACAGAACTGCACACACACACACACACACACACACAGTATGTTACAGAGGATGCAAAACGTTGTGGTCCCCAGATTTTCATAGCAACTCCTCATGGACCCCGCCCCCTCTCTCTCTGATTGGAGCAATCAGTCCAGCCGGTAATCTGATTGGCTGTTGTGTAATTAGGCTCAGACGGTGCTGCTCACCTGTCATGTTGCAGGTCCTCTGGTTGCTCTCGAAGTGGAACTGCCGGCGGGCCTGGGAGATGTAGTCCCCCGCCTCGTGCTCCCCGATCTCCCGCATCTTCCGCCGGGCATAGCGACCCAGGAAGTACACCCCTGCCAGGGGGAGGAGCCACAGAGGCGTTAGCAACGTGTTGCTATATAGTTATAGACTAGGGAACGGGTACTTACTTTATACAGCTGTACTACCCTGTCTAATTGGGCTTGAATTAATAATACAATGTTGGTGTTAATAATAGAAATTAAATAATTATAACAATAATAAAACAATAATACTAATAAAAAAACAATAATAAAAATGTAATCTATCTGCTAATCTCCTGCAGTCAAACTTTGTGTGTCAATGCAGCTGCCCTTTAAGTTAGCCTTTAAGTTAGTATGATGTGTTGTGATGTGCATCATCACAACACATCATCACAACACAGTAAACAACAACAACAACAACAACAACAACACACTCTAGCTGTGGTAATCCCTGTGGCACGACGAAGCTAACACGCTAACACTGGAGCAGGGCTGTCAAACTCACTTGAGGGTTGAGGGCCGTAACAGACCCAAGGGCCGGACAAACAAAAGTCCACGAAAATACACATGAAACTCGAAAACGATTCGTGCAGCTTAGTGGTTATTTGTCGGAACAATATTTTTTTTGTGTGATTTGGAATAAAGTGAACAAATCAATCAGAAAGATTAATCCATCCATGCATCCACCCCATCGAACCCATTGTATGGAATTGTCTCCCGGGCCCCGGATTGGATCAGCCGGCGGGCCGCGTCGGGCCCCCGGGCCGCATGTTGGACACCCCTGAGTTACCTCCGAGCAGCACTCCGGTGAACACAAACTTCTTCTTGTGTCGCTTCACGAAACTCCACGCCGACGACAACATCCTCCCTCTGGCGGACACGACCACGACAACAACAACAACAACTAACAATAATAATAATAATAATAATAATAATAATAAAGAAACACAGACAACAGTAAACGAGGCGGGCAGACGGACGCTACTTTGAGCTCCAGCTGACGGCCATGCTGGTGGTCACGTGGGACGGCGGGGGGCGGGGCCACGACCCAGACGTGAGTAGTCGACAACTGCTTGACAACTCTTGATTTTAATTAATTCATGCATTTGTATTGAGGTATACAACAAATAAACAACAGCGTATTGATACAAGTTAGAGTCATTACGCTAAAAATTTAATAAAATAAAATACAAATAAATGAATCGTGCATGCACATATTTTGTAAAGCAAAAAAAACAAAACAATACTTGTTAACAACCTTCTTATTAGTACAATCAGAGATTGTAGAAATGCATTGTTTCAGGGTTATAACCAGCTCTAAAATGTTGCTTTTTAATGTAAAGATTTGATTTATGGATATAAAACTTAAAATAAAGTCAAAATAACATTGATACAATTAATCACGTAAAACTGAGAGCTGAGATTCTTGTCGTGGCTAACAAAACCACACAACACAATACAATACAATACATTACATACACAATACAAATAAAAGTAAGAAGTTAGAGGGATGTGATTTGATCAGCAAATAAAAGAACTGTCGACTAATCACGTCTGGACTCAGGTCCGTCCAATATTATCTTCCCCCTCAACACATCCCCAAAGCCACATCACAGAAGTGGTTCCTACGTGTTGGCTGTTGACCACACGAATGTCACGTAACGAATGCTTTTTCACCCTCATTAATTACTTCATTCATTCATTAATCTTTCGTAAATTTGTACTTTGAGAAGCCATGGCAGCGGAGGGCGAAACCGATCCAACAGCAACGGCCTTCTACCCGACGGATGAAGACATTGACACGTGGATGGGCTGCGCTTTTGAGATGGTAACACACTGAGACACACACACCATGCCAATTATCAATTATCAATTATCAGTTATCAATTATACACACATCACTTCTTAGCTGATGACCTACTGCAATCTCCGAGCACATTTGTAAATCTGTTATTTTATTTTATTTTTTAATTTCCTTGGGGGATCAATAAAGTTCTATCTTATCTTGTCTTGTCTTGTCTTGTCTTATCTTAAATGTGCGTCTATCCCTAGCCCTGATCTGTACTTCCTGTGCTCTCTGACCCCCCTGACCTCCCTGACCCTCCCCTAACCCTCCCTGACCCCACTGGCCTCCTTGACATCTCTGACCTCCCCTGAACCTCTCTGACCCCACTGACCTCCTTGACATCCCTGACCTCCCCTGAACCTCCCTGATCTCCCCTGACCCCACTGACCCCCCTGACCCTCCCTGACCCCACTGACCTCCCTGACCTGAAGGCCCAGGAAGCCCTGCAGAGCGGAGAGGTTCCCATCGGCTGCCTCTTGGTCTACCGCCAGCAGGTGGTGGGGAAGGGCAGGAACCAAGTCAACGAGACCAAAAATGTAGGCTAGTAGAGAGTAACACGTGTGTAGGCCTGGCCTACGTCTGGGTCTGTCTTAGTGTGACTCATTGTCAATGCTATCAGGAACTTCATGTAAAAATGTATAGGCTTAAAACAATCTTATATTGGTATATTGCAGCCTACACTTTAGTCATTGTACACAATTTGAGAGATTTCAAGATGTCTTTATTGCCATATGTAACCATAAGTACAATAGAATGCTTACTCCCCATTCACTCCTGCAGTATTCTTCGAAACAAATTCTAAACAACTCCAAATAATTAGTAATAGTACCTAGTAAGTACAGTAAAACATTTTCTGATTTTGATAGTAGATATGAGAAGTATAATACAAATTCTTGTTCTTAATAAAGTGTGTGTGTATGTGTGGTGTGTTGTGTGTGTGTGTGTGTCTCTCTCTCTACATACACCTCTCTCTCTCTCTCTCTCTCTCTCTCTCTCTCTCTCTCTCTCTCTTCTCTCTCTCTCTCTCTCTCTCTCTCTCTCTCTCAGGCCACCCGTCACGCTGAGATGGTGGCCCTGGACCAGCTTCTTGAGTGGTGTCGTCACGCCGACATGGACCCCCGCCATGTGTGCGCGGGGACGGTCCTCTACGTCACCGTGGAGCCCTGCATCATGTGTGCCGCCGCCGTCCGCCTGCTCAGTATCCTACTGCTGCGTTCAAATTTCCGATTTCCCACTCGGATATTGCCCCCTGAATTCTGATATCGGACTTGGAAAGTCAGAAGAATCTCACAACCCCCGACATCGAAATCCAAGATGGCTTCTCCGCGTGTCAACGGAACGCTGCATAAATCTTTTACGAGGGGGTCGACGTTCCTTGACCCGGCGTTCCCAGACATCCCGGTAGTGGTGTACGGCTGTGGGAATGAGCGCTTCGGAGGCTGCGGCTCGGTGCTGGACGTGTCCTCGGCTCCACTGCCGCACACGGGCTCCGCCTTCAAGGTCACCTGCGCCAACTCACCTGCGCTCACTCACCTGTGCTAACTTACCTGTGCTAATGCATGCAAATTAGTTGTAAACGTGTGTGTGTTTGTCTGTGTCCGTATGTCTTGGCATTATTAATAGTACTGAGCATTGTTTAGCATATTGTATGTTCTTAGATGTTGGTAATGCACTCAGAATGGCACGTCTGCTCTCATCCCAGCTATTATGCAGGCAACCTAGCAATTATGAAACTCGTTCTATTAACCTTGCAACTATGAATGCTTGAAACCTGCTCTATTATCTTTATGTACTACAGCGATATATTGCTGTCTCCTTCAACAAATGTACTCTTTGTAAGTCGCTGCCAAATGCCCTAAATGTAAATGTGTGTGCGCAGTGTGTTGCAGGCTATCGGGCTCAGGAGGCGGTGGAGATGCTGAAGTCCTTCTACAAGCAGGAGAACCCCAACGGTGAGCGAGGAAACTCCCCTCTCCTTGTCGTCTCTGTCCTGCGGTCGCTCGCTTAAAACACTCAAC
>PIJE02001606.1:114100-117043 GCA_002895965.2 Coryphaenoides rupestris
CGACCCGACCCCGGATAAGCGGACGAAATGGATGGATGGATGGATGGATGGATGGATGGATGGATAGTCGCCGTGTTTACACCTTAATCGCACTCTCACGTCCTGTTGGGAGTTTTCGCAGGAATATGAATGGAATATTCTACAAGCATCTCATGTAAACACCGTAATCGAGATGTTGTTTTATGGAGAATAAGGTCAGGATAGTTGGGAGTATTGCTGTCCATGTAAACGTGGCCAGTGACCCAGTCCTGCAGAATTGCTCTCGACTACAACATGGCCGCGGTATCGGACCCTTCCTCACACGGGAGCGCGGCACAGATCTCGGGCCGAGCCCTAGTCATCATCACTCGCCCGGACTACTGCAGCTCTCTCCTGGTTGGCTGGACTCCCCGCCCGCCGCGATCAAACCCTTACGACGCATCCAGAACGCAGCAGCGCGCCCGGTGTCCAACCCACCAAAGTTCTCCGCGTGAGAACCCCCCCCCCCCCCCCCTCCCCCCTCCCTCCCTCCTTCCTTCCCCCCCCGGTAAGCCGGAAACGAAGCCTCCCGCCCTTGACGTCAGGACGGCCGAGTCGCTCGCCAGCGTCCGCAAGAGACGCGAGACGCACCGGTTCAGAGTTCACCTGGACTCTGAATCCCATCCCCCCATGCATAGAGCACGTCTTGGCGCTGAACTGAATAGCGTCGTGTAGCATCCGTTCTCCTCGCTATCTGGTGGTTTGTTTCAGCCAGGGCTGTACCTAGCAAGTATGAGTGCTTGGAAACTGGTTCTACTTACTTACTGCACCTTCAGCGATGTGTAACTAAAGAGTCTGCTACATGCCCTAAATGTAAATGTAAATGTAAAATGTGAATGTGAATGTGAATGGAATGTACTGTATATCCATAGACGTGTATGTTGACTCCCCTCCTCCCCTCTCTCTCTCTCTCTCTCTCTCTCTCTCTCTCTCTCCTCTCTCTCTCTCTCTCTCTATCCCCTCTCCATCCCGGTGTCTCTCTCCCCCTGCTGCAGGATGTGTTGGGTGCACAGTGTGACGGGGGTGTGGGTGTACCCGCTGCTGGAACGGCTCACCTCCCTCTCCCGGCTGTTCCTCTTCTCCTGCCTCCCCCCCCTGCTGTCCCTCTTCTACGTGCTGGGGGAGACGCTCAACAGCTACATCTGGGACCACGCATACTCAAGTACTACTATATACTACTACTAATACTACTACTATACTACTAATACTACTACTATACTAATCATACTACTGTACTAATACTACATCTGGGACCACGCATACTCAAGTACTACTATACTACTACTAATACTACTACTATACTACTAATACTACTACTATACTAATCATACTACTGTACTAATACTACATCTGGGACCACGCATACTCAAGTACTACTATACTACTACTATACTACTAATACTACTACTATACTAATCATACTACTGTACTAATACTACATCTGGGACCACGCATACTCAAGTACTACTATACTACTACTAATACTACTACTATACTACTCATACTACTGTACTAATACTACATCTGGGACCACGCATACTCAAGTACTACTATACTACTACTAATACTACTACTATACTACTAATACTACTACTATACTACTCATACTACTGTACTAATACTACATCTGGGACCACAGCAAATACTCAAGTACTACAATTACTACTACTGATGATAACTAATACATAATACAGCTTAAGCCTCTCTGAGCGTGTGTGTGTGGTGTGTGTGATGCGTGTGTGTGAAATGTGTTGTTGTGTGTGTGGTGTGGAGTGTGTGTGTGGTGTTGTGTGTGTGAGAACGGTGTGTGTGTGTGTGTGTGTTGTGTGCGTGCGCCGATGGCTGGTTTTAACCTGTAGGCGTTGATTAGTCAACGCACCACAGGTGTGTGAGCCCCACCCCCACAGCCCCACAGACTCTAATAATATAATAATAATAACCAGCCACCGAACACACACACAGGGATTACAATGCTACTACTGCTTTTTATGAGCCATAATCATATAATATCATATAATATCATCATATATCATCATATAATATTCATATTCAATAAAACCTTCATTATTAAAGGGATCGCTATTAACGCACCGGTGTGAGCATGATTAGCCATTGCGGAGCTCTTTCAGCATTCCCCTTATGACATTCACAAAGTGGGGGCCCTCCCAGATGCATGCTGGATAGATCAGCCTACCAGCCTACCCAGTGGACTGTGCTGTAGCAACCGTAGGCTGATCTAGCCACGCATAGATCTGGGCGGACACCTTTTTAATCATGAAGCAATCATATGAATCATCAATCAATAAATCAATCAATAACAAAATGTCCAGATCGTCTTAACAGGTCTCTCTCTCTCTCTCTCTCTCTCTCTCCTCTCTTTTCTCTCTTTCTCTCTCTCTCTCTGTGTTCCAGATCAAAGTAAAAGCCTGAATGATCATTGGCCGACGTGCTGGTGGAAAACAACGAGCAACCAATGAAATGCTGATGAGAGCAACTAAGTCGCCCACTCCTGCCCCCCCAGCCGCCCCACCAGAATCAGCACAAAAAGCCACTCCCAACCCCCGGGCCCGCCCCGCCCTGTCAATCACAGGACAATAAGTGACTCACAGCACACTGTCATCACACCTGCACCTTGGTGAACACACACACACACACGCACACACACACACCCACACACACACACACACACACACACACACACACACACACGACACAACACACACACACACACACACACACACACACACACACACACACACACACACACACACACACACACACACACACCACACACACAACACAGTATTTATAGCCGTTGAGTATCAATATGTATGTAAGCTTTCTGACAACAATGCTAGACATTAGCCAGGCATCCGTGGGCATCGCATCATGTGAAGGGGTCACGTTGGGCGGGGGGGCGTGACC
>PIJE02001607.1:0-22500 GCA_002895965.2 Coryphaenoides rupestris
TGTGTAGTGTGTGTGTGTGTGTGTGTGTGTGTGTGTGTGTGTGTGTAAGAGGGTGTGTGTCTTGTGGCAGGGTGTGTGTGTATGTCTGTGTGTGTGTGTGTGTATGTGTGTGTGTGTGTGTGTGTGTGTGTGTGTGTGTGTGTGTGTGTGTGTGTGTGTGTGTGTGTTGTGTGTGTGTGTGTGTGTGTGTGTGTGTGTGTGTGTGTATGTGTGTGTGTGTGTGTGTGTGTGTGTGTGTGTGTGTGTGTGTGTGTGTGTGTCTGTGTGTGTGTGTGTGTATGTGTGTGTGTGTGTGTGTGTGTGTGTGTGTGTGTGTGTGTGTGTGTGTGTGTGTATGTGTGGTGAGCGTGTGGTAAGCAAAATCTACGCATAGGTATAGTTGTAACGTAGTCTGTGATGTGCATAGATTAGTTTGGTGTGGAATTACGCAATAGAGTGTCTCTAATTCAATACAGATATGGGGGAGGCGGATAATGTTGTGTGACGTGCGCTACAGTAGACGATGAATTTTATCTATTTCTGAGGTCTCTCGTAGCGTGTGTGTCAAATATCAAATCAAAACACACAAAACTGTCGAGTAATATGGTATTGATTGGTAAAAAAAATATGACACAAAGCTGGAGCTAATCAAGTGATGACTGGCTCTCATACCTCAATTCTCAGGTACTATCCATGCGTCCTCCTGTTGATATTGTATCCTATTGCTGCGTGTTTCTACTGTTTACGATGGCTTGACTAATCATCTTAAATAATCCTCACCACACGTGGTCTTCCGTTCTCACTACAGATTTTGATCTGTGACCGTTCATTCGTTTATATATTTCGGTCGATGCCTTGTGTCTACCCAGAACTCACTCACCATCAGCCCTGCTCCGCGACTTGGGACTTCCTTTTTGTTTACCTCGCGCGCTGTTCGAACGCAGACGGCCGTGACTTGACATACACTCCGCGAATGGACAGCACACCCTATACCACCGACCACCGACGGTACGACGACCGCACCAGAAGGTGCTGTGAGGAGAGGAGAGAGGCGGTTTGGGGAATATATAGTCAGATATAGATAATTGTTAGTGTACCCACATGACTGGTTCCAATTAAGTGCTATACGATTGTGCAGGTGGTGATTGGGGTGTCTCGTGTCGCTGATTCCTCGAGTGTCAAGGCGGGCAATTAAGGATACCACACCTGTGTGTTCACTGTCATTTTGCATCGAACTGAATGGGCATCTGCTCACATCTCCATCTCCTTCACTATTCCTACAGAGTGTAGCAGTGGTCGGATCACTTTGAAAGAAAGGTAGTCTCATACATAGCTTCGTAATCTGCAGTGCACACGCTCTCAGACTACCATCCGAACTATACGCCGATCACTGGCATATCCTTGCTCCTGTCTTGCAGTCCTGCGTACGCTGTGGCACCTACAATTACATCTTCTCACTGTGTGCGCGGGGTCGGTAAGGAGCGTTTAACTCGATACTTTTAAGATCGTTTATTGATTTAAGAAATATAAGACACGATTCATTGTCAAACTCTCTGTGAATACGTACAATTTCATCACGTTGTGGTTGAGCCATATGCCTAAATCTTTATAGCAATTCCCTAATGAGAGTCTCTCACCACATGTCCGGACTTAGCACTGTTAACGAGCAAAGTGTGAGAGTATTCGTAATTGTTCGATCATTGGTGTACTAGTTGTCATGCACTTAGTTCTTACGCGTGGAGTTTTGTATTTCTCATTCTACCCAGATTCTTTACAAATGTTGTAATTTCACTTATATTGCAATAGCTTTCTCAGTTGGACAACCCTGACACTTGAGTCACCTTTTCCGTTCTTCTCAGTTGCCACATAGATTAACTGGACCAGGTCAAGATAATGAAAGTGATCACATTGAACATCACTCATTTAGGTGATGTATAAAAAAATATGAATATATAATAAGTTGATTTTATATAACTTAGAGACAGATAAATAATAGGCGTAGTGTTTTGTTTTGTTAGCCAGACGTTGCAATAATGATATGATCATGCAGGGCGCTAGGTTCTTGTTTTTGTTGTAATCCAAAACAGAATAAAACGGTATGGGTTGGACACAGACGTTTGCTGAACCAGAGATCGCAATTGTTGGGAGTGACGATGAATGAACGTATAGAGCGTTTCTCAAATGCATATACTTGCCGGGAGGGAGATGGGGGCAAGGAACAGTAAGTCGTAGACAAGAGCAAGGACACGAAAGACTAATCTGTTGGGCTGTGGTGATGGATGTGAATTGTGTTATGTATGCGAGAGGTCATAATTTTTAACGCGCACAATGCCTGAAAAGGTCTGCCCCACAGATCTCAAGCTATAAGTGAGATGGGTTGGTTCTCCACTGCACTCCCTGAAAGTGGTGCGCTAGTTGGGAGATGTTTATTTTCGCTGTTGATTGGCATGTGTGATACGCTAGCTGTGACCACGCGGAGCACCAATTTTAAGACAGCCCGGGCGATCCCGGGCAACAGCACATTCGTTAACTTTGTAGTTTCCTTCTCGCTTATGAGTCCCCTCATTATCTCCAGCGCAATTCGTTGACACCAAGGAAGAACTTATGCAGGTATCTGCACTGGGTGAGTTAGAATTACCGGACGTATTGGCCACCTGTTGATAATTGACAGCCAGATAGATACTTTACATTTTGTGTGTTCGCCCAGACCTACGATTGTAGCGTGATAAGCGCTGTCATCTGTGACCACGCAGAGTATCAGCAGAGGGAGACGGACGTGCGAGGGATAGGTGTTGTAAGGATGCTTGACGATAGTGTAAGTGATGACGGTTGTCTCGAATGTGGCTGGGGCAGTAGTTTGGGAAAGTAGGGTGGGTCGTTCATTGGCTATGAATTGCGCTCGTAGCGTTGTACAGTGAATACAGTGTATAAATTTGAACGAGTAACTTTGACTTATCCTTATGATTAGTTAGATAAGAGCACATAAGTGGATTCGACATGAGGCCCTGATATGTGAAGGAACCGGCAAAGTGAATCAATGAAAAATAGCGTCTCACAAACATTTCGAGTCCTATTTATTAGGATCAGTGCGACGAAAAAAAAAAAGGTTAATCTTAGTCGCTGACACAGGCGGAGAGGAGACCAAGACGCATGGGCGCATGCAGCTCAAATGAGTCCTTTCAATAAATGGGAAGATACAAAGTTCTGAGTAAGTTTCAAGTTTCAAGTATTTTATTGTCACTTCACAGTTTACACAAGTATAAGCAGTGAGTGAAAATCTTATGTGCAAAACGCCCGACAGCCGACCGCAGTTATAAAAGAATACAAATAGAAATAGAAATAGAATAGAAAACTATATTAACAAGTTACAAAAAATCTAAACAAAAGAAAACTGTATAAGATAAAATAAAGTATACAAAAAATATTAAGGGGAGCAATACAAATATAAATCAATGTAATAAAATATACATTGTTATATTTTGACATTCACAGAATGTCACAGAATACTTCCTCAGACAGTCACACTAGAACACACTAGAACAACACTAGCACCAGCAATTAGCACCCGGACTAGCACTAGCAGTAACACTAGCACTAGCACTAGCAGTAACACTAGCACTAGCACTAGCACTAGCAGTAACACTAGCACTAGCAGTAACACTAGCACTAGCACAGCACCAGTAACACTAGCACTAGCACTAGCACTAGCAGTAACACTAGCACTAGCAGTAACACTAGCACTAGCACTAGCAGTAACACTAGCACTAGCACTAGCAGTAACACTAGCACTAGCAGTAGCACCGGCACCAACACTTAGCACTACTACCAGCACTTGCACCAGGACTAGCACTAAGCAGTATCGCTAGCAGTAACATTTAGCACTAGCACACCAGAGCTAGCACTAGCAGTAACACTTAGCACTAGCACTTGTTCAGCAGCCTGATGGCCTGACAGCACAAGTGTGCAGCCTCACTCACCCGGTGTTCCAACCGGGTGGGTGAGGTATCAGCATCAAGTCATGTCACAATCAACAATGTACAAAAAAATGCTGCCTGCCAAGGTGCATCCTACTAGGCAGGTTTAAAGGTAGGCATGTCCTTTGTTGGTCAAGATATAGTCCTACGCATTATTCATATATTGTGAGACACATCCAACAAACATTAAAAAAAACTGATCTCATCTCATTGTCTGTTGCCAGTGTAATCAGAGATCTCATCGATAATTCGAATTTTCAATTATTTGCGCTCCTGACTCAATGGGGCTAGCGAAATTGCGTGTCTTTAGACCCTCCGCGCTACACGACAATCAAGATTCAAAATTGAAGAACTTTATTTGTCACATACAGGATATGCAGTGACGATGCTCAGCGGCAAGTGCAAAAGAATACTGTAGATTACGTGAATTGAAGGGATCAGAATATTTACAATATTCACAGTAAAAAAACAGCAGGAATGAAAAATATACTGTACACACACAGCCCCTATCTCGGGCCAGGTGATTAAAACGGCCGCCCACCACGCAGGCTTTTAGATGCTACGAGCATAATGTGTCTTGTCACAGTTGAGCTTCAGGAAATTGGTGGACATCCAGTCGTCATGTCATGAATGTATTTGGTGAGTGAGGTGGGTAGGAGAGGAGCTGTAGGTATTTTCCGTCGATATATTGGTTGAGTGTCATGAGGTAACCGTGATGGGGGGTGGCGTGTAATATATGATGAACAGGAAAGAACCAGAGTACAGACCCTTGCGGGACAACTTGTGAAGTGGCTGGTCAAAGGAAGAAGGGTACCCTTGTGAAGTGGCTGGTCAAAGGAAGAAGGGTACCTGGCTTAGTACTACCTTCAGTGATGACTGAGGATGCTGTCTACACACAATTTCTGCAAGCATTCTGTTCATTTAGGCTTTTTAGCATGATTGTCAACTGCACAAATTTGCCGACATGGTTGCCAACTCTGGTTAATTTGTTCAAATCTTTTGTCTGTTTTAGGTGTGTCTGTTTTTCGTTCCTTGGGAATATTTTCACCTGAAAAACATGCATAAAGAGCTCCTCCATCGCATAAAGACGATAAAGAACCAGTCGTTGGGTTGGAGTGGGGCCCGTTGGACGCTCGAACAAACGAAAAAGAAAGATAAAAGTAGGAAAAGAATAAAGAGAGAAATAGAGAGATAAAGATAGAGAGAGAGAAAGAGAGAAAAGAAAAAAAAAATAAAGATGAAAAAAGAAAATAAAACAAGAGGGGGAGGAGGGGGAGGAGAGAGAGAAAGAAAGAGAAAGATAGAGAGAGAAAACAGAGAGGGGGATGAAAGAGAGAAAGAAAGAGAGAGATAGAGAGCGAAAACAGAGAAGAGGAGAGAGAGAAAGAGGGGGGTTCCGTCTGGTGGTGGTGGCGGGGGGGTGTGGGGGCTACAGGTGGGGTGAATCGTGGGGGGGGGGGGGGGGGTGGCAGAGGAGGCGGGGTCTGTGGTGGTGGGGGCGGCTTGGCCCTATCCGGAGGGATCCATCCGGAGTTGGCTGTCATGGTGATGTGGCCTTGGCTCAAGCATTACCCTTATGCACACACACACAAACACTCTGCAGTGCTGAGCTCACCTATTTCCATTTTAATGGCGGCCATCTTGAGGTTAATTCTGATATGATGCAGCAGAGGAAGAGACGTATGCACTGACAACGCCGAGGGACAGATCACCACGCTGAGAGGGTCCATGGGGCGGAAGGACTTTATCTCCCTCTCCCGGGAGGTACTTACTGACTTGCGCATATACAAACACGCACGCACGCATGCACCACATCTACACACTCACACACATACCTAAACACACACACAACACACACACACCACACACCTCACATGGCACACATCTACACATTTCGCAACACATACCTAAACAACACACAGACACACACACATACACCACACAACCACAACACACCTATGGCAACACACACATCTCCCACACTCATAACACATACCACACACCTACCGACCACAACAGCACACACACACGACACACACACACACAATACCTATCGCACACACACATCTGACACATTCACACACATACGCTACACATTCACAACACACACACACACACACACACACACACCTACGCACGCACACATCTACACATTACAAACATACCTACACCACCCACACACACGCACACACACCTATGCAACGCACGCACACACACACAACACACACACACACACACACCTATGCACTTCGGGTTGCACACATCCTACACTCTCAACACAATAACCTACACACCCACACACACACACAGCACACAACACACAACACACAACACACACACACAACACACGACACACACACACACACTATCTACAACAACTCACACACACCACACCGGGAATAGTACATAGACCGCATTTAGCTTTTTCAAACCTCTGCCCGCTCCAAAGCGCAATATTGCCTCACATTCAACCATTCATACACACATTCAAACACATCCATGAAGGCGACAGTCAGGTTGTCTATCTCGCTCAGGACACCTCGACACTTGGCTAAGAAGGAGCCAGGGTTCGAGCCAGAAACCTCCCGGTTACCAGAGATCTCGCTTCGTCTTCTGAGCCAACCGCTGCACAGATATACTCTATAATAATAATGAATAAATGTTGTCCGTTCTAATCCGTGCTCTATCACTTTGGGATGTAAAAGAGACACATGACATTACAGTGTATGCGTACAGGTGAACTCCACCTGCTGGGCAGAGCTAGCTAGGGAGACAGTCCTGGGATCTGGCTGGCTGCTGTCTCGTCCATCCTACCATCCTCACCTCACTCCTGTGTGGAGTCATTGTCTTGCTGCTATACTGTTTGAACACTTGTTTTGTTTTTTCGGGGTTTTATTTTAGGTGTTTTTGGCAGGGGGGGGGGGGGGTGTGGGGAGTATTTCCATATTAGTCACGGCCAGCCGATAACAATCGGTGTCAATCAATGCCGCGGAGCTACAGTTTGTCTTGCTAAGTGGTCATTACAGTGTGGAGGCATCATTAAACAATTAACTTAATTCACTTAAGATAGAGTAACGACCCAGGGGCGGGAGACGGAGGTGCCGTTCCTGGAAGCGGGAATGGGGGCGGGGGGGTGCCAGTGTTTTCCCGTCACATGGACAGCTGCTGTCTGTGGTGTCCCAGTAATCAGTGTGCAGGTTCTCTGCAGTGGTGGCATGCGTGGGAAGGAAGCAGCCATCCGCAGTCCTGGGGGGGGGCGGGGGGGCTCCACTCAAGGTGAACCCACCCAGGAAAATGGACGGGAGTACACCTTCACTGCACCACACACACACACACACATGCACAGGCACGCACACACACATGCACGCACACATAGGCACACACCTACACATGCATGCGTGCATGCACACAAAAAAACATGCATGCATGCACACACACACACACACACACACACACGCACACACACACACACACACACACATATATACACACACAGTGTATGCACACACACTCTCATGCGCATTCCCACATACACAAGCACACACAAACACACACAGAGACACCATATAGACACACACATACATACAGTACATTCCTACAGGCTACAGGTTCACACACACAGGCATGCACACACACACATGCACATACACTATTCACACACGCATGTGCACACACACACACACACACACCACATACACATATACTCTTATTTGCGTGCGCACACACACACACCATTCAAACAGGCACCCGTACAAACACAGCTGTGCGGGCTAGGTGCACACACACACACACCTGCACACATGTGCGCACACACATGTGCACACACACACACACACACACACACACCTGCACACACGTGCGCACACACATGTGCACACACACCACACACACACACACACACATCTGTTTCCCTCCAAATAGACCTCTAGGATGGGCGAGGAGTGCAGATGTAGCACTATCTGGCGGTGAATGTCACACAGGACGCCTGTGACCTCAGCGGAGAAGAGCAATGAGGGGCGCAAAATAGGAATCCCCTCACACACACACACATGCTCACACTCACACACACACACACACACACACACACACACACACACACACACACACACACACACACATTTTCTTATTTCCTCTTTCTTTCTTTTCCTTGTTGCCACCCAATCGTGTCTCGCTCGTGTTATGTTTCAAGGTACGCCTTGTTCTGTGTGGTGTGTGTGCGTTTGTGTGTCTGTGTGTGTGTGTGTGTGTGCGTGCGTGCGTGTGTGTGTGTGTGTGTGTGCGTGTGTGTGTGTGTGTGTGTGTGTGTGTGTACAACCTCCTTAACGGCAGCCGGTCCCCTCCGAAGTCCATTTCATCACGCTGTCCTATCGGTCTTCCTCTGTGGTAGCTGGTGTCTCCCCCATCCCCCCCACCACCCCTCCCTCCTCACCCCCTCCCCTCGTCCCCCCCCCACCCCCCTGCAGGACAGATACAGCCACCAGTCATCCATCACTGTGTCAGTGTCCCCCCGGTGCTGTGCTGCAGCCCCTGCCACACAACAACTCACCTGGTCAGGCGCGCACACACACACACACACACACACACACACCACACACACACACACAGGCGCACACAACACACGCATGCACACATGGACACACACACACACACACACACTTGCAGAATGAACACCCCTGCGACCATGTTGAGGATATTTACGGAAGATCTGTTGTTCTCGTAGGCACTGTGTCACCCTGGGTTTTTGTCTCAGCTTTAGTTGCTACCATTCCACTTTTAGACTTCCTTATTTACCTGATGCATACGGAAAGACCTACGAAACACAACAAAAAAGTGTACGCAAGAGTGACCCTCCACTTTGGCAGTGAACCGGCCGGGGAGCGGCCCAAAACAGCACCGCCTGCAGTCTCACTTTATGAGGTCTTTATGCGGGGTTAGCAGGGTCGCCTACAGGATGGGCCCAACCCCTCAGATTTACACCCAGGGGCCCCAAACTAGGGCACCGGCTCCGGGCAGCTAATTTCATAAATGCACACTCCGGGAGAGGGGGGAGAGAGGTCATTTATGGTCCGAATATAAGACTCCAGTCCTGGGGACCTATTTATTAATCAAAGGCATGTCTGCAAACAGAGGTTGTGTACTTGTGGATTTAACCTTACCTTAACTCTTTTTAATCTATGGGCGGGTAATTACGCTGGGATCCTGGGAGCCTACATGTTCCACCGTTGGTTTCCACCCTTTATTTCCAGGCGAAATTGCAGAAATGTCCCCAAAAGCTGCTAAGCAATTGTTCGCATCGGAGTCTCCTCCGTGAACGAATACTAAATCCAATAAATAAAAACTCAAATGCTGTTGTAAAGTGATTCTAATGACTCCTAATCATGTATTTACAATGAATGTTGATTTCTCATATTTCTTTTTATTTCATTTAATTTTTTTATTTGTATTTTTGTGGATAAAATGTTGGTGAATCCAGCCAAAAAACCTCTAAAGACCAGGCTGTGTTCATTTTACTGGACCGAATCTGCGTGCCTCAGTATTGATTTTAGGATTTGGTCACTTGGCAGAGGTGCAAGTAGCTTGAAAAAAAAAGAACAGTATCCAAAAGCTTCTCTCTCGCTGGCACAGCACACTCAAAGTTCTCCATACATTTCAGAGCAGTTGGCAAATGTTTTCCCATAAAATATCATTTTAATTTCATCGTAATTTATTTAGAGAGCGACTTCTTCCGCTGAATGCACACAAAAAAAGTGTTGCGTTTGGCATCCCGCTCACTAGCGATGCTAGCGGTGGCTAACGTTGGGTTGTGGATTGAGGGGAACTCCAGACCCAGAACCCCAGTAGCCCAAGCACGGCATAACACTAGTCTGTTCTTTTTCAGGGCTCCGTGGCCCACAGACGCATCCACACTGGTATTCAGTGTTATTCTAGTCTATTAGCTTCTTAACTTTAGACTCTCCTCTCTGCAGTGTTTCAGCAACTCAAAATGAACCGCACCTCACCATACTGTACATAGCCAGTATATAGTCGGTGCTGCGGAATTGCCTGCAGCGTGGTCAGGGTCCCACGGCCTCAGTGCTGGAGCATAGCATGCAGGCTATCTTGGCCGGGCCATCTGGCTGCTGTCTGCGGGCGAAGACCATTGATTGGCATTTGTTTAATGGAGGCTCCTGTAATGCCCGGTGCTGATGAGAAGATTATTGACCGGCCCTCTCTGTCCACAGAGAGTCCGCCATGAAGATTTCACCTGGATATTAGTATTGACCTTTCTTTTTTTTCACTATACGGACCGCCACTATAAACGCCCTGCCTTGACACCGGGCGAGCGAGCGGAAAAGTCTCAGTGTAATTGCGTCGACTCACTACCTCCTTCTCACCTCCCACCTTCCTTCATCCTGGCCCTTAATCCCGGTCGTAGTGGAGAACCCAACCGATGTTCCCACCACCGCCGCTGCCACCGCCGCTCGCGCTGCTAACCTAGCCGCCAAGTGGGCCGATCAAAGCACGCCCGTGGCCCCTCTGCAGTGGGGTGCAGTGTCTAGGCTTTCATCTCTAACAGTGAGCCGCTGTGCACCGAGAGAGAGAGAGAGAGAGAGAGAGAGAGAGAGAGAGAGAGAGAGAGAGAGAGAGAGAGAGAGAGAGACTAGACTAGAATGAGGGCTAGACATTCATGGACTGAATGTCAGTCGATGGTTGTCTAGCCTAGGCTAAGGGTGGTGTAGTTGTCGCTGTAGATATTGTAGTATGTATAGGAGTTACATTTTGTGTAGTACCTTCGCAGTACCTTAAAGGAAACAGCATTTGGTACAATGTGTTCAGCAGAGTCTACCGTCGCCGTCCATCGGTGGTCTTGCTGACTGAACCGTCCGTGAATCAGTCGAGCCAACGCAGCACGCGCTGTTGGAACCTTTTTTAGTCCCTTCAGAATCCTTTTAAGTGGCTCGTTCCGTGATTTATTTTATTTTATTTTATGCATGCAGGTTCATGTTGGCATAACGTGCGATGAATCCTATTTGTGTGAATCCACTATTTTCATAGTCATGAATTTTAAAAGGATTATAGGGCCGCCGCTGCAACGGCTGTTCCGCCCGGATGCCCTCGCCCCGCCGCCGCTCGGTGCTGATGTAACGCGGGAAACGGGTTTCTCCGTGGATTTGCTGTGATTTCCGGAGCATTCTTCTATAATACGCGTCGTCATCTCCTCTCCATTGATAGCCGGTGACCATCCTGACGACTATAGATTACTTTCATCTTGTCGTCTTTAGTCCTGTTTTCTCAGTACGCAAGCCCTGTGTGTTCCCGCCACTCCGTTAATAATACAGCGTTTATATTTTTTGTGTTTCAAAATCGAGCGGATGAAAATTGCCCCGAGTGTCGCCGAGTTTGATTTCTTTTTCATTTTTTTTTTTTGTGAATTACTTTCTGAGCCTGACGCCTGATTACCTGGAAATCCCTCCGAGATTGGAGAGAACAAGGCAATCTTTCAAGGAATTTTCAAAGCCGGGCGGACTGTGAACGGTACAGAGAGACGTCTGTGTGTGAGTGTGTGTGTGTGTGTGTGTGTGTGTGTTTGCTGGAGTTAAACCAGAGGCAACGTTATTTTCTTCGTCTTTCACTTTTTCAAATTCTCATGAATTTTGGATGTTTTTCTCCAATCATTTCATTTTTTCCTCGGGATTCAAATTGTCTATTGCTTTCCAACCGACATAAAAATAAAGAAATAATATTGCGTATGATTGTCCTTGCGAACTGCTAACCGTCTGTCATTGCTATGCACATGCTCACGCCACACAGTTGCACACACCCGACTAAACCCCAACATATTGACTTACCGGTTGTTGCATTGCTGTTGCTGTTGTTGTTGTTGTTGTTGAGTTTTTGTTTTGTTCATATGGTGTGTGGGGTTGTGCAGTTAACAGATGTCCTCCAATTATATGCACCTAATTACATTTTAATCAGGGCTGCATTGTGATTCAGGCCCGTGGCTGTTGCAATCACACACACACACACACACACACACACACACACACACACACACACACACACACACACACACACACATACACACACGCACACACACATCACACACACACACACCACCACACACACGCACACGCACACACACACACACACACACACAGAAAGAGGCAAAAAGAAAGAAAACATACCACACTCCTACATAAATATTGTGTTCTCTATTTGTGGCTTTCCCCTTATTTGCATATTATCTCATTTTAACAACGTTAATAAGGTTTTCTATCATCGTTTCCTCTTGATACATTTGGGATTCCGTGTCCTTGCCTTACTTATCATTATTTTGAGTCCACTCCCAGTCCACACACACACATATAATAATAATAATAATGTTGGTCCAACATGGCTGGGGACATTTTGTCAGCCCCCCCACCCCCTACTATATGTTCTGGCCTATTGTGATTAATGTGATGGTGAATGCACTGACAGGTGTCGTATCAAGTTTTGTGTGTGTGTGTGTGTGTGTGTGTGTGTGTGTGTGTGTGTGTGTGTGGTGTGTGTGTGTGTGTGTGTGTGTGTGTGTGTGTGTGTGTGTGTGTGTGTGTGTGTGTGTGTGTGTGTGTGTGTGTGTGTGTGTGTGTGTGTGTGTGCGTGCGTGCGTGTGGTGTGTGTGTAGTCCTGAAGGAACTGAGCTGATGGAACAATTAAATGTGACCACACTGACATTTATGTGCATGCGCGCGAGTGGCAGACTAATACATATCTATATTATAATATATTCCATTTGATGGAAGCGTGGTACAGTGCCGTGCATACATACAGAGACCTCAGCATGGGTTCGGCTCCCAGTGGGGGGAACTGACTGAACCAAATGCTCTCTCACTCTGCCGGCGTTCATGTCACAATATATATATATATATATATATATCGTGTATATACAGTATATATATATATATATATATATATATATATATATATATACTGTATGTCCTTAATGTGATGCTCTACCAGTTGAGGCACACTTAACCACAGGACTCAGATTAATACACACACACACACGCACTCACACGCACACACGCACACACACTCTTTACAGCACAGAATCTAAGTGGAGTCGCATATCACATCTCTTTATGGATTGAATAGGACAGATTCTTAATCATTGATTGAACGTCTAGGGCCGGGCGCCAATCTGGCAAAAGTGAGTCATTTGCCCGAGAGATGGTGTGTGTCCCCCCCTCACTCCCCCCTCACTCCCCCTCCCTCTGTGCTGATGGATCGTCACACACACACACACACACACACACACACAGTTATTAAAATCTCAGAGTGAGTGCACTTCTTTTTATGATTCGTCGCTGACATGAATGCGAAAGAGGCCTGCAATTAATGTGAAATGTGTGCGAGTGTGTGTGTGTGCGTGCATGCATGCCGTAGGCAGTCAAGGGCCCTTCTTGGGAATTAGCCATCCAATAGCATTAATATCCGATAATACTAATAACCCAAAACAGCTCCTCTCTCTCTCTCTCTCTCTCTCTCTCTCTCTCTCTCTCTCTCTCTCTCTCTCTCTCTCTCTCTCTCTCTCTCTCTCTCTCCCCCCACGCTGAACCCTCTCTGTGGCTTTGTGTGGATGCGAGTAATTACTCCAGATGTGTTAAAGGGGCTCTGTGAGGGAGTAAGTGGTGTGATGACGCCGGTGAAGGTGGAGTCACCAGAGCTTCAGCAGCTCTGATGAATCCGACCGTTTGTATGTGCTAATGAGGCGTGTGAGAAAGACCCACAAGGTGTGTGTGTGTGTGTGTGTGTGTGTGTGTGTGTGTGTGTGTGTGTGTTTGTCTTCATGTGGATGTGTGTGATTGTGGGTGGGTGTTGGGTATATCTGTGTGTGTATGCCGAAGCACTGATGACGATGATGTGGGTGTGTGTATGTGTGTGTGTGTGTGTGTGCCTGTGAGTGTAGAGCAAATTGTTTTACAGTCAAACTTGGAACCACAGGTAATTCACTCGCTTAATCCCTTGCTAACTAGTCTCACAGACGGCAGACGAGTTCTCACGGGTAGCTTTCATTGGCTTCAAATTAAGTTTTTTCGACCAATCATGTTACTAGGGGCGGGGGTCTTGACTGGGACAAGACAACCTGATTCGACAAAATCACGACAAACGTGAAATGGCTGGACCAGCGATTGGAAGGGAACAAAATGAGGCTAAGCATTGTCAAACTTCTGGAATTCCAAATTACAAGTTCAAGTATTTTATTGTCACTTCACAGTTTACACGTGAGTATAAGCAGTGAGTGAAAGTCTTGTGTGCAAACGCCCGACAGCCGACAATAGTTATAAGGAATACAAAAATAGAACTAGAATAGAAATTCTGTATAAGATAAAATAAAATATACAACAAAATACACAACAAAATATCCAGGGGAGCAATACACATATAATCAATGTAATAAAATATACATTGTTGTCACAGAATACCTTCTCAGACAGTCAACAAACACTAGCACCAGCAATTAGCACCAGGGACTAGCACTAGCAGTAAACACTAGCACTAGCAGTAACACTAGCAGTAACACTAGCACTAGCACTAGCAGTAACACTAGCAGTAACACTAGCACTAGCACTAGCAGTAACACTAGCACTAGCAGTAACACTAGCACTAGCACTAGCAGTAACACTAGCACTAGCAGTAACACTAGCACTAGCACACACTAGCACCAGCACTAGCAGTAACACTAGCACTAGCACCAACAGTAACACTAGCACTAGCACACTAGCACCTAGCACTAGCAGTAACACTAGCACCAGCATTAGCAGTAACACTAGCACTAGCAGTAACACTAGCACTAGCAGTAACACTAGCACTAGCAGTAACACTAGCACTAGCAGTAACACTAGCAGTAACACTAGCACTAGCACTAGCAGTAACACTAGCACTAGCAGTAACACTAGCACCAGCACTAGCAGTAACACTCGTAACACTAGCACTAGCAGTAACACTAGCACTAGCAGCACTAAGCACCAGCACTAGCACTAGCACACAGACTAGCACCAACAGTAACAAAGTAACACTAGACACCCAAGCAATTAGCACCAGGACTAGCCTAACAGTAACACTAGCACTAGCACTAGCAGTAACACTAGCACCAGCAAATTAGCACCAGGACCAAGCACAACCAGTAAACTAAGCACTAGCACTATGCAGTACACTAGCCAAGCCAATTAGCAACCAGGACCAGCACTAGCAGTAGGCACTAGCACTGGCAGTAACACCAGCACTACTACCAGCAATTAGCTCCAGGACTAGCACTAGCAGTAACACCAGCACTTAACGCTACTACCAGCGCTAGCTCCAGCAGTAACACTAGAACTAGCACTAGCACTGGCAGTAACACTAGCACTAGCACTGGCAGTAACACCAGCACTTAACGCTACTACCAGCGCTAGCTCCAGCAGTAACACTAGAACTAGCACTAGCACTGGCAGTAACACTAGCACTAGCACTGGCAGTAACACCAGCACTTAGCACCAGGACTAGCACTAGCAGTAACACTTAGCACTAGCACTTAGCTCTTAACATTGATGCCGAACTTGTTCAGCAGCCTGATGGCCTGCCTGTGGAAGCTGTCTCTGAGTCTGCTCATCACTTGATACTGCGGTATCGCCTGCCTGACGGTAGAAGTGTGTACAGTTCGTGGCTGGGGTGGTTATTGTCTTTAATAATCCGTTTGGCCTTGGCCACGCACCGCCTGGTGTATATATCCAGGAGGGAGGGAAGCTCACCTCCAACGATGTACTGGGCCGTCCGCACCACCCTCTGTAGTGTTCTACGCTCCAGTGCGGTGCAGTTCCCGTACCAGACGGTGATGCATCCTGTTAGAACACTCTCGATGGTACTGGAGTAGAATGTTCTGAGGATGCGGGGGCTGGATGTTGAATTTCCTCAGTCGCCTGAGGAAATACAGGCGTTGTTGGGCCTTTTTCACCACGTGTGTGGTGTGCGTGGTCCATGTGAGGTCCTCGGAGATGTGCACGCCGAGGAACTTGAAGCTGCTGACCCTCTCTACTGCAGCACCGTCGATGGAGATGGGGGCGTGCTCACCTCTCCGCTTCCTGTAGTCCACGATCAGCTCCTTGGTCTTCTTGACGTACTTCTTAACTTACTAATTCCATAAAACACACACACATGCGCACACACACACACACACACACACACACACACACACACACACACACACACACACACACACACACACACACTCACCTGTTGTGTCTTTGTGCCTCGTTTGCCCCACAGGTCAGAACTGCAGTTACACGCTACACAGTCCCAACGGGACGATAGAAAGCCCCGGCTATCCGTACGGCTACCCCAACTACGCCAACTGCACGTGGGTGATCGTGGCGGCGGAGCACAACCGCATCCAGCTGGTGTTCCAGGGGTTCGCCCTGGAGGAGGACTTTGACCTGCTGTCCGTGTACGACGGGCCGCCCAGCCCCGGGAACCTGCGCACCAGGTAAGCACCCGCAGCCGATGTCTTTGTTGTTTGGTTTTGTACAAAAAAATGTTATTCTCATCAGCTCACTCCCACTTACCCTAACCAGGGTTTGAATCCCATCCCCTATGTTCGTACTGTAATGGTCACCGCATTTTATGCAACGTGCAGTCGTTTATGCAGTCTTTTTGCTACTACCGGCTATGTATATGTAGTAGAGAGCGCGCTGTCTCTCCCGTGACGAGTAGGAATGTAGAGTCGGCTATTGCCTTCTAGTGTTACAACGTTTGCATGTTGGAGAACTGGTGTTCCATTGAACCAACACCAAGGTGTCGTCTGCCGTCCCTCTGCTAAGTGGCTATTCCGGAGCACGCATCTAGCCTACGCCACCCTATCTACTCTCGTTACCGTACGACCCGGCACTTAATTATAAATTATAAAAATATTATATTAGTAGCATTGTGTAGCGTCTTCTTATCCTAGCTATCTTGCTGTTTACCAGCAAGGTGGTCACCTAGCAATTATGAATGCTTGAAACTTGTTCTATTAACCGAGCAATTATGAGTGCTTGAAGGTTGTTCTATTCAAATCTTACC
This sequence comes from Coryphaenoides rupestris, assembly GCA_002895965.2. Lineage (NCBI taxonomy): Eukaryota > Metazoa > Chordata > Actinopteri > Gadiformes > Macrouridae > Coryphaenoides > Coryphaenoides rupestris. The sequence goes on from PIJE02001607.1 coordinate 17,013, forward strand.
GTGCCTTCAGCGATATAGTGTTGTTTCACTCTCTTTGGACAAATGTACATATTGTATGTGGCGTTGGGCAAAATTGGCTGCCAAAAATGCCCTAAATGTGAATATTAGCGTAAATGTAAAAGTACAACCTCATCGTGTATGTTGTATTCATAAGGATAGGGTCCTCAACATCCATAGTCTACCGGTTGGATTCTTTTAGAAAGATGCCTCCTCGGTCGGGAGTTCCTACATGCATGTGAATTCAGTGTAAGGCGGCTCCGTTCACACTGCAAGCCTTTGTGCTCAATTTGGATTCATCGCTCAGATCCATACTTTTTTGGTCTGGCTTCGTGTTCACATTATGTTTTAAATGTGCCACCAATGTCTGATTCCAGTGTGGAAACTGGTTCCCGCCCTGAACCGACCCGAGATGCGCAAAAAGACCAAAAACAAAGATGTCACCCACAGCACGCTGTGGTAAAGCAAGTGAACATGGAGGCCACTGAAGTCATCGTATTCAGTTTCATGAAGGAGTTGATTTGGAAAGCAGCAGATTCGTGAGCAGGTGATGAGGAGGAGGAGGAGGTGGAGAAGAAAAACAGAGCAGTTTCTGAGGGCCACGTAAACATTACTTGATTTGATGGGTTAATTCATGTTTCTAAAGATCCTAATTTTACATTTTGTAAAGTGTGTATTCATGTACTATTACAGTCTATCAACATATGATGTTAAACGGTAAGCCCACTGTGACAGGTTGGCTGAGTTCATGTTTTAGCTTTCTTAAAAATTACAGGAATTCACACGGAAATACGGAATTATGTTAATATATGGTGTATAATTTGTGTAGTGTCAATCAAATGTTGAATGTTGATTTTCCAAATAATTAGGCTTACTGTTTTCCCCAACCACTTGGACGTGTTTCTCAAAACACTTTCCTTGTTTTGTCAATTTCTGGGATTCTTGCGCCTTTTCAAATACTCCAAATCGTCAGAATACATTTCTGTGTCGCTGTAATTACAGGCAAGTTACATAATAAGCACACAGTCAAATGGTGGTTTTCTGTCGTATAAACACTACAATGACAGAGGGACCCATGGCCATGTGGTGTCTTATTGGGCATGAAAATGTTATCCAAACAGACCAAATGCTTGCACAATCTTACTGTTTTTCATCCAAGAGTATAATCTAGCTCTGTTTGTTTTTGACTGGTCGTATCCTGTTTATGTCCTCTAAAGCAATGAAATTGATTGTTAGTCATGTGAGTATAATTGTGCACACTTTGTGAACATGGGTATGGTGAACAGGCGTGTAATTTAGCATTATGTGATTATAATGTGGCAGAGCTTTGTGAACATGGTAGTAATGGAACAGGCTAGTGATAATTGAGCTAGTGATTTATGGGCAGGATAATTGTAGGTAAAACAACAAATGATAATGCCATTGATTATAGCTAAGGATATGGTAATGAACAGACTAGTGATAATGCATTGATTATAGCTAAGGCTATAGTAAGGATTGTAATGACAGGCGAGTGATAATGCCATTGATTATAGGCTAAGGGTAATGGTAACAGACTAGTGATAATGCCATTGATTATAGGCTAAGGATAGTAATGACAGGCGAGTGATAATGCTAGTGTTTATAGACTATGGGTAATGTTAACAGGCTGAGTGTTAATAATGTTAGTGGCGATAGGCTAAGGGTTGTTAGGGGTGTGTTGAGACCCAGGCGCACAGCAAAGGAGGAGGCGTAGGTGAGGTTCAGGTTTAATTCAATAACGGAATTGCCACACAGGATGCCACACAAAATAATGGGATCCGGGGAAGGGCTCTGCGGGTCGGCTCCAACTGAGCAGGGAGGTCCGGAATGCTGGAGGGGTGAGAGAGAGAAGTGGGGTGAGGGATAGAGATCCCGGGTGAGGCAAAGACAGGCAACAAGGGCTGGAGCGCAACAACGGCATGACGTTAAGTTGGCGAGCGCTAACTTGTACAGGGTGTGATAACGGGAGAATACATTACCACCTGTAGCTTAGGGAAAGATCTGGCGCCGAGTGGAGCGCCGGCCAGGTTCTCGTAGAGCGGGGTGGTGATTGGGGATGGGAAGCAGGTGCGGAGAGTGGCGCTCGTGGCAGCGCCATCGCCGCTCCGCCGTTGCGCCAGCGCCGACGTGCAGGGAATGACAGGGCCGGCGGGGGGATGGGGGACGCGGGCGCCTGGTATCCAGGGGGAACTCCGGGGAGTAGGAGCGCCGTATGCCCGGTCCCAGGCGGCGCGTAGAGGAACGCGAAGGGCTTGTGATGATAGGCTAAGGGTAATGTGAACATGCATAGTGTTAATAATGCTTGTGATGATAGGCTAAGGGTAATGTGAAATAGGATTATAGGTTTGTGTTATCAGGCTAATCATTGTGTTAATTGAAGTGTCAATCATAGTAGGGCAGTAGGCCTCCTATTGTGCATGTTAAGAGGTTTATAGGCACTTAACAATTGGCTGAATATTTTAGCGTTTTGGGAAATTAATTGAAGCGATTTGGGAAACACTATGATTTGCTGTTTTTTATTGACATTGAGTGCCCCTTTGTTTGCACTCGTCCCAGCATTAGATTGTGATTTCATTGTAAAGCACCACAATTAATGCAATAGACTTCTATAAATGCACATTACCACTGAATAAGAGCCCCTGATTACCAGAGTGTTTGCTAGATTTATCTCCCTGCAGGCTGACTTTAATGGTCACACTTTCAAAACGTCTGATCGGATGTAGATACACACACACACACACACACACACACACACACACACACACACACACACACACACACGCCCTGTCTCGCTGTGGACCGCAGGATTCTTAAAGTTGCCAAACACGATTCAAACAGAGAGAGAGAGAGAGAGAGAGAGAGACACTTCACACCCTCTGGCTTCCGTTGGGTTGCCTGGTTCCAATGGGACGGATGGGGAAATAACAACAAAAAATTAAAAATAAGTTTGTCTCATCACGTATGCAACACAACATGCACGCTGGGGTGATAAAATCAAGCAATAGATGGATGGTTGAAAAGAAAAGAGAGATGTGGAATGAGAGAAAGAGAGGTAAAAAATTAAGATCGAAAGATTGGGGGAGCGAGGTGAGACAGGTAGAAATAGATTGCAATAGAGATTATGTAAGGGTAATAGTAACAGGTTAGTGATAATGCCATTGATTATAGGCTAAGGGTAATAGTAACAGGTTAGTGATAATGCCATTGATTATAGGCTAAGGGTAATGGTAACAGGCTAGTGATAATGCCATTGATTATAGGCTAAGGGTAATGGTAACAGGCTAGTGATAATGCCATTGATTATAGGCTAAGGGTAATGGTAACAGGCTAGGGATAATGCCATTGATTATAGGCTAAGGGTAATGGTAACAGCTAGGGATAATGCCATTGATTATAGGCTAAGGGTAATGGTAACAGGCTAGGGATAATGCCATTGATTATAGGCTAAGGGTAATGGTAACAGGCTAGGGATAATGCCATTGATTATAGGCTAAGGGTAATGGTAACAGGCTAGTGATAATGCCATTGATTATAGGCTAAGGATTGTAATGACAGGCGAGTGATAATGCCATTGATTATAGGCTAAGGGTAATGGTAACAGACTAGTGATAATGCCATTGATTATAGGCTAAGGGTAATGGTAACAGGCTAGTGATAATGCCATTGATTATAGGCTAAGGGTAATGGTAACAGGCTAGTGATAATGCCATTGATTATAGGCTAAGGGTAATGGTAACAGGCTAGGGACAATGCCATTGATTATAGGCTAAGGGTAATGGTAACAGGCTAGTGATAATGCCATTGATTATAGGCTAAGGGTAATGGTAACAGGCTAGTGATAATGCCATTGATTATAGGCTAAGGGTAATGGTAACAGGCTAGTGATAATGCCATTGATTATAGGCTAAGGGTAATGGTAACAGGCTAGGGATAATGCCATTGATTATAGGCTAAGGGTAATGGTAACAGGCTAGGGATAATGCCATTGATTATAGGCTAAGGGTAATGGTAACAGGCTAGTGATAATGCCATTGATTATAGGCTAAGGGTAATGGTAACAGGCTAGGGATAATGCCATTGATTATAGGCTAAGGGTAATGGTAACAGGCTAGGGATAATGCCATTGATTATAGGCTAAGGGTAATGGTAACAGGCTAGGGATAATGCCATTGATTATAGGCTAAGGGTAATGGTAACAGGCTAGGGATAATGCTTTTGATTATAGGCTAAGGGTAATGGTTCACACAATAGAAGTTCACATAATAGAGAGATAGAGGGCTGGGATAGAAACATAGAGAGAAAGAGTGACAGACAGACAGAGAGAGAGAGAGAGGGCGAGGTAGCAACAGATCGAGGTAGAAAGATAGCGAGAGAGACAGAGAGGGAGAGAAAGAACGGCAGACAGCAGTGGGAGAGAAAGGGGGGGAAAGAGAGAGAGAGAGAGAGAGAGAGAGAGAGAGAAGTCGGGGACGAGACGGAGTTGATAGAGAGACGGGTAGAAAGGCAGTAAGAATATGGAGAGAGAGATTGTGGAGAGAGAAAGAGAGAGAGAGAATAGTGTAGATGTGGGGGGGGGCAGTGGGCGCCGGGAGGGTGGATCGAGAAACAGAAAATGGCGGCGGCGTCGAGGGCGGATAAGTGTTTCAAGGCTGGGAGTACATGCGAGTGAGCGAGCATTCGCGAAAATAAGCCGGGGTGTCGTTTGTTTTCCTGTGTGTGTGTGTGTGTGTGTGTGTGTGTGTGTATGTGTGTGTGTATTGGGGATTCCTGCTCCACCTGTGGGCAAAGGTTGCTGCTCCTCCACCTGCTGCACCCCTGAAGGCCGCGCCCCCTCCCTCACCTGAGAAACAACACTGTGCCACAATAATATGAATACGTGGCTGTTTATGTGGCTCCAAAGAGCATGGAAAGGGAATAGAAAAAAAAAGATCAGAAAACAAATCATATTCGGGAGCGTTATGTGCACACACATGCACACACATGCACACACATGCACACACATGCACACACACACACACACACACACACACACATACATTGACAAAACTCACACAATTACTCACACAAAAGATAGCCGTGTGATGAATCCATCCCGTCTTCCGCTCTTGCACACCCACCCCACCCCCTCTCTCGTGTCAACAGTAATTTTCTCTCCATCTCTCTTGCTCTTCTTCCTCCAATTTCTCCTTGGCCCCTTCTCATTTCGTTCCCCCCCCAACTTTTTTTTAATATCTTATCTCTTGCTGTAGTAAAAGTCTCCATTTTGTGCCTTTCCCCATGCTCTTATTTGCCCAATCTGATCCATCTTTTATGTGTGATTGCCAGCAGCTATCGTTGGGATGTTTCATTCTAATCTCAAGTAGACATCGACAATGATTGTGACTTTGTTTTCTTGTCTTTGTCTTCTTTGCACATTTTTCCATCCCAAGACACGTGCCAGATATGTGCGCTGTTCGCCGTGTCTTGATGG
>PIJE02001607.1:27500-30203 GCA_002895965.2 Coryphaenoides rupestris
GTGTGAGTGTGTGTGTTTGCCAGAATGACCTTTTATGAACTGCGAATAGACAATAACTGTATAATTCACTGTAATGGATGACCATGGAGGTATCATTTGTGCCACTGCTGAGACGATTTTCTTTCTCGTAATTTCTCATAGTGTAGTCACAAACACACACACGCACACACGCACACGCACGCACACACACACACACATTCCAGCTGGTGATGAGTTTAGTTATTATGTGCAGCAAACACAAGCTAATCATAGTTTTTTTTTATGGCCCCCGGAATGAGCAGAGGTGATGACTGACACGTTGAGTCGGCACAGTCCCCGACGCGGATCTCTCTTTTCATTGGCCGTCGCCGAATTAAGTCCCGCCCCCACCCCACCACCGTTCCATGCTGGTACTTTGCATGCAAGGTGGTGACAACATCTTTGACGCAGGCGATGAGATTCAAGGAGAAACGGAAAACAAAAAGTAGTTCGTTTCACATGCACACACACATGCACACACACCCACACAGACACACACACACATGGATGGACTCACACGCAGACACACACACCCACACAGACACACACACACAGACACACACACACACAAACACACACACACACACACATGCATGGACACACATGCACTTTTAGGCTAGCACTAGAACATATAGGCTAGCACTAGTACGTATAGGCTTGCACTAGAACGTATAGGCTTGCACTGGAACGTATAGGCTAGCACTAGAACGTATAGGCTTGCACTAGAACGTATAGGCTTGCACTAGAACGTATAGGCTTGCACTAGAACATATAGGCTTGCACTAGAACGTATAGGCTTGCACTAGAACGTATAGGCTTGCACTAGAACATATAGGCTTGCACTAGAACGTATAGGCTTGCACTAGAACGTATAGGCTTGCACTAGAACGTATAGGCTTGCACTAGAACGTATAGGCTTGCACTAGAACGTATAGGCTTGCACTAGAACGTATAGGCTTGCACTAGAACGTATAGGCTTGCACTAGAACGTATAGGCTTGCACTAGAACATATAGGCTTGCACTAGAACATATAGGCTTGCACTAGAACGTATAGGCTTGCACTAGAACGTATAGGCTTGCACTAGAACGTATAGGCTTGCACTAGAACATATAGGCTTGCACTAGAACGTATAGGCTTGCAGTAGAACGTATAGGCTTGCAGTAGAACGTATAGGCTTGCACTAGAACATATAGGCTTGCACTAGAACGTATAGGCTTGCACTAGAACATATAGGCTTGCACTAGAACGTATAGGCTTGCACTAGAACGTATAGGCTTGCACTAGAACATATAGGCTTGCACTAGAACGTATAGGCTTGCAGTAGAACGTATAGGCTTGCACTAGAACGTATAGGCTTGCACGAGAACGTATAGGCTAGCACCAGAACGTATAGGCTAGCACTAGAACATATAGGCTTGCACTAGAACATATAGGCTTGCACTAGAACATATAGGCTTGCACTAGAACGTATAGGCTTGCACTAGAACGTATAGGCTTGCAGTAGAACGTATAGGCTAGCACTAGAACATATAGGCTTGCACTAGAACGTATAGGCTTGCACTAGAACGTATAGGCTTGCACTAGAACGTATAGGCTTGCAGTAGAACGTATAGGCTTGCACTAGAACGTATGGTAGACTAAGCGTTGACTCAGGACACTCGCGGTGTTCTTCGTGGCACGGTATTGCGGTTTTTGCCAACTCTTTGAGGAGGACCGACTGAGACGTGGGAGTCACCAGACGTCAATACTCAATACTCCGTCGTCAGTTGGAGAGCAACACCCGGCCAATGGGCATCTCTCACGTTTATATATATTTTTTTAAATGGCCGAAAACAGCTCGACCATCGACTGGAATACCCACGACGTTGGAGGAAGAAAAACCCCCCAAAACTATCGATATATCCGTCCATTTGAGAAATAAATAGCATTTATAAATGCTCTTTTTTATGATGTGTGAAATTGCAGCCGTTGCTACACGAAAAACAATCCACAAAGACGGAAATAGATGAAAATAACGTATTTGTAAGTTGAGCGGGTTGAGCGTCCCCTGGTGTAATTAGCTTTGTGTTGTAGACCCAACACCACACACTCCCTGTCTCAAGGCGTCATGGTCACGGCCATGTTATCTGATGTGCGTGTCGCGGTGTGTTAGCCGACCGCGAGGAGAGCGGCCAGGCTCCTAGCCTGGTGTCTGATTGCTCCGGAGAGTTCCTCCTATTAGCGGCTGGAATCCAATCACCGATGTGTGTGAGGAGTCAGTGTGATTTTAACCTCCGCACGCAGGGGTGGTGGGGGGGGGGGCGTTCTGTCCTCTCTCTCTCTCTCTCTCTCTCTCTCTCTCTCTCTCCTTCGTTCTCTCTGTCATGTGGGTGGGTGCGGTTGGGGGAAGATCTGAGATGAGACACACACCGACACACACATATGGAGGCTGGTCTGTGATGGAGGTGGGGGGATGGACACCGTTTAGAGTGATGGGGGGGACAGTGTGTGAGCAAGAGAGAGAGAGAGAGAGAGAGAGAGAGAGAGCATGGTTCCGTGCACAGAAAGCAGGCCGTGGCCTTGACCACTGAGGAGTTACAACCACTCACCGTAGGTGACGGATGACCCCGGGAACTGCGCTCTGCATGGCTGTCTATGGTCACACACATGCATGCACGTATGTGCGCAATACACACACACACAC
>PIJE02001607.1:31109-63609 GCA_002895965.2 Coryphaenoides rupestris
ACACACACACACACGTATATGCATGAACACACAGAAACACACACGCATGCACACATACACACACACATACACACACACACACACACACATGCACACACACACACACACATACACACATACACACAGCTATATTGGACACACACATACACACACACCTGACACACTGGTCCAGCCCCTCACGTCCCATGATGCATCATGCTCCCCCTCTACTCACTCATCTGCTTTTCTTTCTCTCTTTCTCATCTTCACCCATCCTGGAATATATCAGCTGGCTCAGCAACTACTGCTCCCAAAGACACACAGATGCACACACACACACACACGCACGCACGCACGCACACACCCACACACACACACACACACACACACACACACACACACTAGACGTGCACACCCATGCTGCGGGGGAGTGATTAAAGGGGAAGAAAATGACCTGATTCAGCCTTCTTGCGTGTTTGTGATTGTAAACGTGTCACACACACACACACACACTCACACGTTGGCACACACAAAACATTGGCACGACGCTCGTCCACTCAACTCATCTGTACTTTACTTCTTCTCTACGCCAACAACCTGATGGCTGTGTCTGTGTGTGTCTGTGTGTGTGTGTGTGTGTGTGGTGTGTGTGTGTGTGTGTGTGTGTGTGTGTGTGTGTGTGTGTGAGAGAGATGGTGATCAGGAGTCCGTGGTGAACCCCCAGGGCTCCAACTAATCACGTAGAAACACACCTCCTGACTTGCTGCTTATCTCTACCCGTGTGATCGTCACCTGTTCACCCCCACCCCGCCCACCCACCCCTTCCCCCTCCTAACGCACAGACACACAGACACACACACACACGCGCACACACACATCCCCCTCAATCTACCACTTTCACTCAGACATCCTCTCATTAACACACCTTGAATTTCCCTGATAATATCCTCCATCTCTCTCTCTCTCTCTCTCTCTCTCTCTCTCTCTCTCTCTCTCTCTCTCTCTCTCTGCTCTCTACTCTCTACCTTTGTCTCTCTGTCACACTCGCTCTCTCCCTCCCTCTCTCCCTCCTTCTCTCTATCTCTCGCCACCTCCTTCCCAGGGGGTAGCAGAAAGATAATTGGAAGCAGAGGTTTTTCATGGAGATGATGCTGGGGTCAGTCAGGTGGAAAGCCCCTCTTAATAGATCTCTGCTCCTAGCACCCTCTGCACACACACACACACACACATGCACATGCACACGCGCAAACGCACACATGCACACACACACACGCACACGCGCAAACGCATGCACACACACACACACACACACACAACGCTGATATCTATCCACGCCTGCTTGCACATATAGTGCACATTCCTTACAGGCTGATATAGCTCCTGCAAGGCGCTCCGACCCGCAGAATTGAACGTCTGCCCAACGATTCCTATGCAGTCTTCCTACTGCTATTCATGCTATTCACCCCAACCCCCTTCCTCTTTTCCTGGAGCCTCCTCCTCGTCTTGCTCAGTCTCCCGCCTCCGAGTTACCAGCCACTCCAGACACCTGCAGGAACGGCACTCGACCCTCGACCCTCGACCTCCCATTGTAATGGCTGACTGGCTATGCTTGTTTTTTTTTTTTGTGTGTCACGTGGAGGCAGCCAATCAATAGGGGGGGGGGGGGTGGGCATGGCCCAAACGCGTCGTGCTTTTGGGGTTTTTCCGCCATGGATGTGTTGTGGAACTTGTGGTGTTTGTGCCATTTGTATGTTATTATTATTAGGTATGTTTTTCTTACTATTTAACTTTACGTGCTATTTGTACATACAAACTCAGACATACGGTACACAGGACTGTTTGGATTGTGTGACAGGTTTTACTTGGCATTCATAATTTACGGATAAATAGTCCATATTACACGTGTCGTGTTTTCACAATAGTCTATAGCAACTGACATTCAAACACGCAAACAAACAAACTACTGCTTGTTTGTTCATTTCATTACACATTCCATGGCGAAACCCTTCATTAAATAAAGAAATCGCAAACGATACTGGTCCGTTTGGCCAGCCGCAATGTATAGCCCCCCTCCCGTCCCCTATTGATTGGCTGCCCTCCACTGTGACATCAGTCAATGAAGAACTATATTACAAAGAAAGTCGTCTATTATGATACGAAAATGTTACTGGATACTCAAATTTAATATATGGTGGAGGTAAGTAGACAGTATTATACCGTTGTATCGTAGGATTAGTAAGTGAGGTTCTTCTCCTTTGTCTGAAAAGACGTGGTGAGAGTTGTGCTATTACTAATTACGTGAAGCACGAGCAGTGGAACTTGGCGTCGAGGGTCGAGGGTCGAGTGCCGTTCCTGCAGGTGTCTGGAGTGGCTGGTAACTCGGAGGCGGGAGACTGAGCAAGACGAGGAGGAGGCTCCAGGAAAAGAGGAAGGGGGTTGGGGTGAATAGCATGAATAGCAGTAGGAAGACTGCATAGGAATCGTTGGGCAGACGTTCAATTCTGCGGGTCGGAGCGCCTTGCAGGAGCTATATCAGCCTGTAAGGAATGTGCACTATATGTGCAAGCAGGCGTGGATAGATATCAGCGTTGTGTGTGTGTGTGTGCATGTGTGCGTTTGCACGTGTGCGTGTGTGTGTGTGTGTGTGTGTGTGTGTGTGCAGAGGGTGCTAGGAGCAGAGATCTATTAAGAGGGGCTTTCCACCTGACTGACCCCAGCATCATCTCCATGAAAAACCTCTGCTTCCAATTATCTTTCTGCTACCCCCTGGGAAGGATCAATCATCTCCATGTATTGAGTGATCGTATCTGCATGCCAAATAAATTAGGAATTATTGGCCTCTCTGCGTACGCCTGGTTGTTGCAACGCAGAGGTATGTGATGGATAGAGGAGCTTAAATTTAGTTTTTTGTTGAGGTATCGATTCGGAAAAGGAGAGGCAGAAGGGAGGGGAAAAGAATGGGAGAGAGCGAGTGTGCAGAGGAGAGACGCCCAAGGTAGAGAGAGAGAGCAGAGATCGGGAGAAGGATGATATGTAGGAGCAGAAATGTAGAGATTGTGGAGGCATAAATATTTATTCAGCGGAATATTCAATGGTTTAGTGTTCAGATGAGAGGCATAGTAGGATAATCTGACAAAGTGGTTCACGTATTCGGCTAGCAGGCGGGATTGCTGTGTGTCTCTTCGCGCTGTCTCGTTCCTGGGTCTTTCTGCTGTTGTCTCGTTTGCTGTCTGTTTGTCTCCTCGCTCGTTCTCTCTTCGGAAGTCGTGTGCTCTCTGACTGTCTCGTGCGTCTTCTCTCTCTGGCGTCTTTGGTGCCTTAGTCGTCTGCTGCGGGTGTCGGTCGGGGTGCGGGTGACACGGTTTTAAGGCATCGCTTTGACCAGTCGGGTCGCGAGAGGTACAAATACAGTCAACAAGTCTTCGCTCTCTCTGTCTCTCTCTCTCTCTCTCAATCTCTCTCGCTCGCACGGTTAAGCTCCTGCCAGTCCCGAGGACAATCGTCCTTCGTCCACATTCACCTTCCCTGTGGCTAATCTGCCTGAAACAAGATGGCTGCCATCCAAATCAATTTGTGGCCAGTGGAGGGGCCATTTGCATGAACACGTGTACCGTCGTTTAGTAGATTTCCCCGCCTTGACAGTGTCACGGAGAAGAGTGAAATCATGCATACATTAAAGTCCCCTCGCGTTTTATTTTTTTAGTCCAATTCATCTCTCGCCGGTGCGTTTGGCGGCCTCTGTTTCACCCCCCCCCCCCCCCCCGCCGGCCCCCACCGAAGGCGGTGTTAAGAGATTAAGTGAATTACTCAGTGCCGGGGCGTACATGCGCCAATAAAAGTCAGAACCGTAAGAGATTGCAGGGAGTCAAACCGAGGTAGGGTGCAAACAAGGGCAGACATCGAAAGGTAGGTTTGTTGCAAAGTTGAAAAGTTGAGAATTAATTAAAAAAAAACAAACGTGCTTGAGTCCAAGTTGGACTTAAAGAGGCTAACCTTGAGCGCGTGCGCTGCTCAGGAATCTGCTGACATCGATGATGGCGAGGCACTCTCGAAAAAAACGTCTGTTCTGAATGACTTTTATACTCCGGTGAAGAGCATCTTTCGAGTGTGTCGGCACGATCATCACGATGAGGTGCCAGGGACAAGATCTTTACCAGAGCAGACAGGTCAACAGTTTCATTTCATCGCCAATCATCTTAAAATACGAAACTTATGTCTCTTTTGCGGCATTGCTTTCGTAAAGATTTCCTTTCATCAGCCACAGTTTGCCGGAATGCTTAGCATTTATTAATGCTGCTTCGTTATCTCTCCCTTTGATCACAAAACAGCTCGTGAGGTTTGAGTCATTTACTCGGTTTCGTAAATCTTTCATGAAAAAGGGATGGGCAGTATGATAATGTGAAGAGACTATTCTGCACATTGCTACTCAAAAGATTCAAAAGCTTAAATGCTCCCAGAAATCAGGGAATACGCGGAGCACGCTAAGGATGAATAGGGTTGGATGAAGAGAATTAATTCATTTCTTCGCTTTTCGGCTTTTATTTGCATATCATTCCCACCTGCACGCCAATGAAAGATGTTCAAGTAGGCTTTTGCCAACACGGTCTTGAGTGCTCGCTCGCTGTGTGGATGTCGGTGAGGGTGCTAGCAGTGTGTGCTGGTTGTGTGCGTTAGAGTTGTTTGGTTGTTGTAACTGATTGTGTCTAAGGTCCTCGTTGGATGTCCGCTTGTCTGCATATTGTCGTGTCTGTTTTTGTGCGTGTCACGCCTACTCGTTTAGTCTGCCTCCTGCAAGGCCCAGCTCTGTCATATATTCTGTATTCGCCTCGCTCGATGGTGAAGATGAGAGAATCGTGCTCATCGAGATCAAGATCAAGTCAATTTGTAGTGAGTCTCAAGAGTGGCGGACGCTGTCAAGGTCCATTCTCTGGTGAACTCCGTGAGGGGTCCTGGTACGCAGTTCGCTGTCTCCGGTGTGTGTGTGTGTGTGTATGCTGGCTGTGTGCTCTTGTGCTGCGCGTGTGTGTGTGTGTGTGTGTGTGTGTGTGTGTGGTGATGCGCTTAAAGTCTTCCATTCCTCTCGTGTTTTGTCTTTTTCTTCTCTTCCCCTCGCTCTCTCTGTATCGCTCTCTCTCTCTCTCTCTTCTCTTCTTCTCTCTCTCTCTCTCTCTCTCTCTCTCTCCTCTCTCTCTCTCTCGCTCTCTCTCTCGCTCTCGCTCTGTATTCCTCTCTCTCCCCCCTTCTCTCTCTCCAGGCTAACGGGCTTCCAGCTACCCTCGCCCATCGTGAGTATTGGCTCCAGGCTCACCCTGTGGCTCCTGTCCGACTACGCCGTCAGCGGCCAAGGCTTCAAAGCCGCCTACGAAGGTAAGTCCCCACCCCCTCCCCCCTCCCACCCATACACACACACCCCTTCTCCCACCCACCCCCACCCCACCCCACGTACACACACACACACACAACACACACACACACACACACACCCCAACCCCACACTCTGATATGCGTCTGTCGCTAACCCACCACCCCCCCCCCCCCTCCCATTTACAGAGCACACACACACACACACACACGTGCACGAGACCTTATCGCTGGGAGTGTGCGTCCACAGGCGTATGCATGCGACTAATTGCATTATCATATTAAGCCCCAGCGTGCTGCACTCTTGTGTTGGTGTGCCGGTCACCTCTGGAACTGTCCTGACACTTTTTTTTATCCTTTGTAATTATTCACTTATACACAAAAAAAAGTAAGAAGGGAAAAAAAATGAATTTCATGAATTTGTTGGGTGGCGTCCCAAAGCCATAACCACGCGGAGAGCGTCTCCGAGCGGCTCTGGCTTGTGCCTGTCATTTTGGATGTAACTTTATTGGCAATAGCGGGCCGTTAAAGTGACGCAGAGGGGGGGTGTCACAGCACCGGCCGGGGTGTCACCTTCAGGGAGTCACACACACACACACACACACACACACACACACACACACACACACACACACACACACACACACAAAAGTCCCCCCCGACCCTTCCTTCCTTTACGTCACTCTGGCGTGTGACATACGGCCTCGCCTGCTTTACGGCGTACTCTGGTCGTAGACTTAGCGCCGTTAGCTCAGCGTGGTTCTGTGGTTTAGCGCTCGGTTGCTCTTTATACTGCTCCGTGTGTCTCCTCCCTCCCGCCTGGGTGGGGACGGAGGGGGGGGGGGGGCTGTGATGGACGGGGGGGGGGGGGGGGTTCCGTGCGGTGACAAGGACTTTGCTTTATGACCTCGGGTGGTGCCAATGGTGTCACTCTGTGCTTTTCTCCACCTGTCGCTCACCGTCCACTGTTGTGCTATCGTTTTTGCGCAGAGAGAGAGAGAGAGGGAGAGAGAGAGAAAGCAAGATGGGGGAGAGAGGGAGGGAGGGAGGGAGGGGGGAGATGATGAAAGGGGGGGATGGAGAGAGAGAGAGAGAGAGACAGGCAGAGAGAGAGAGAGAGAGAGAGAGAGAGAGAAGAGAGAGAGAGAGAGAGAGAGAGAGAGCAGAAGGGAGGGTGCAGGGACATGATCTAATTAAGCTAATTACTTGAAAAGAGTTGTTCTGTCTGGAGAGGGAGATGGATGTGATCGGTCATCACGAGCGATGTCACAAAGTGAGTCAGGGGGACGTGTATATAGCCTGGCGAGACGCCATCCAAGACAGAAAGCAAAATAAATATCCACAATACATACAGTTTGTTTGTCGCCATTCCACAGAGAGACAATTTCGAACAATTTGCTGGTTTTTTTTCTCGCCATCTTCTGTTAAGGGAAGCAGTTAAGATACGGCCAAACACATTCCTTTCAATTATTTAAGCAAAATAGAGAGACCTTGGTCACACTCTAGCTCATAAGAGCATAAAGCATAAAAAGTGAGATATATATACTGTGCATATATATAGTATATGCTAGGGCTGCTCAATTGATTAAAATATTTAATCGTGATTAATCACATAGGCACGTAATAAGCACATAAACACTAATCTTAAATGAATCACACTTTTTTGTTGGTTTAAGTGTACCGTAAAGGGACATTTTTCACAGTCTTATCAACGTAAGAGTTTGCTTGCTTCATGAAAATGTACATATACTTATTATTGGAAATTAATGAACGATACAAATCTAATCAATATTGTCCAGAAACCCATTGTCCAGGTACTGCATTTAACATAGAAAAATCACAGCTCACGGCTCAACTCAAGCCCAAGAAACGATCTAAACAAAAAGAGAAGAAACAGGAACACTGGTCAGCTAAATGTCCCGTGACTTCAGTATGGATTAAAGATCAATTTCAGGGCCAAGGACGGCAGATCAATTTCAGGACCAAAGACGCGTGGGGACGAAAAAAACCTCCAAAGGAACATTTTCCGTTATGCGGTGATCGTGTGTGTTTTAAACGCTTTAAACTCGACCTCGCAACACGTACACACGTGACTCGACTGAGCGCACCCTCGCTAGTACGTGCGTTAATGTCACCGGAAAAATATGGGCGGCGCTCGCGTGAATTTGCGTTAACGCGCTACTACCGTGTTCGCTTTGACAGCCCCTAATAGATGCACAATACGGAATACGCACTCACACGCATGCACACACACACACACGCACGCACGCACGCACACACACACGCACGCACGCACGCACGCACACACACACATGCAAACACAGTCCGAGCTAAGTGAATATCGGCAGCAGCGGTGTGAATGAGCTAACAGCTCTTGAGCCTGTTGAGCAACCTGGGAAATCAGTGGCACTGTAATTACCTGCCACCCCCCCCCCCGTCACATGACTCGGGTGATGTCTACATTGACCTGTGTCAAATGGGAGAGGGGAGGGGCCTCGGCTGCACTTACATGATACTGGCTCGCCATAGGTCAGGAGCAAACATTAATAGCTAGGAGGGGGCTGTGGGGGCCTGTGGGGGGGGCTCTCATTATGCAAAGCTGGAGAGTATAAATAGTGGAGGCTTAAGGTGACAACGTGCTCGCATAATTGGCCCACTCACCACATCCATGCTCCTTTTGATGCGCACTAACGCACACACACACACACACACCACACACACACACACACACACACACACACACACACACACACACACACACACACACAAACACACACACACAACACCACACACATGAACACACACACGCATACAACCCACACACACACACACACACACACGCCAGGCTCGTGCGACAGCTCCTTTGTGTTTTTGTCATCATTGCTCTTTGTTCCTCTTAATTTAGAAAGTACGGATTCTCCGTGGCTGAATTCCGTCACTATCCCGGGTAGCTTCCGTTACTCGTCTGCCATTTCTGTTCCTCTCGTTTCTATTCCTGAAATATCCCCCCCTTCTCTCTCTCTCTCTCTCTCTCTCTCTCTCTCTCTCTCTCTTCCCCCCCCCCCCCACGGTGAGGGATTAATAATCAACAAGTGTGCAACACTCAGTCTGAACCCGGACAAACTGTTAAATGTTGGTGAAATGCGACAGCGACATGGTGGCACGTTGTTATGTTATTTTTTCCCTCCTCTCCGAACTCCCAGACCACGGGACCGCCGTTTCCTCAAGGGTTTGAGCGCCCCCTGTTGCACGTTTGACATGTGACAAGAAATCTGCACTTAATGAACCACCGCACCCCCGAATGGCTGCCTCTCACGCCATGACCGCCCTCCGCATAACCGACACAAGGTGGTTTTTAATTTGAATGGGCTCGACCTTCATAGCCGTCTCCTGTTGACGGATGGAGGAAACAGTGAAATTGACATTTACATTTTGGGCATTTGGCAGACGCTTTTGTCCAAAGCAACTTACAAAGAGTACATTTGTTGAAGATGACAGCAATATATCTCTGTGGTACATAAAGATAAGAACAGAGCTGGTTTCAAGCATTCATAGTTGTGAGGCCAATAGAACAAGTTTCATAATTGCTAGGTTGCCTGCATAATAGCTGGGATACGAGCAGAAGTGCCATTCTGAGTGCATTACCAACATCCTGTATGCAATGCTAAGTACTAGTAACAATGCCAAGACATAGTTAGTGTTACCCAAGTTAGTGAAATAATAATTATACCTTATTAACGGTGGGGCTGGGTTGCATCTCGGTTTAAATGTGTTTTTTGGTTTTTGGTTGGGACTATGCTAGCTGCGTACACTTGCATTGCTGCTGGGTCTTTTAAACTAGCATGGTCACATTTCACAACTCTCACCCGACTGCTCCTGCTTCCCATGTGCTCTCAATGTATATAATATGCTGCGTGCCCCAGTGGTCCCAGTGTGTATCGCGGATTCGTCATCGCCGTTCCATCAGCGGATGGCCCTGAAGTGATTTCGCGTGAAGACGTTGAGGAACACATCTGAGGGCTCCCTGCGATACGAGGGCGAGGACAAAGGGCCGCTAACGAGGAGCTGTCCCTCAACGCCGCTCCTAATGATGCGCTCGCTTTGTCTCCGCCCCCGTGCCGCGCGAAAGGCGGGAAAAGCAACCCCCGGCATCTCTGCCTTCTGTTGTTGCCATAGCGATCAAATAGACATGTGTGTAGCATGTGTGTGTGTGCCCGTATGTGTGTGTGTGCCCGTGTGTGTGCCCGTATGTGTGTGTGTGCCCGTGTGTGTGCCCGTGTGTGTGTGTGTGTGTGTGTGTGTGTGTGTGTGTGTGTGTGCCTGTGTGTGTGCCCGTGTGTGTGTGTGTGTGTGTGTGTGTGTGCCCGTGTGTGTGCATGCATGTGTGTGTGTTCCCGTGTGTGCGCATGCATGTGTGTGTTTCCTGTCATCTTGCTGTGAGACATGGCTAGATAGCTCGCGTTGTCTTCTGTACTGTCGTGGGTCTGAGTGCAGCACCGTCCATCTGGGCTCAGAGGCTGCGAACGCGAAATCTCTCTCCTCACTCCTCTCTCTTGTCGCCATGGTAACTCCCACATTTTTTTTTTAACCTCTGGTGCTATTTCATATTCCCTCTCTCCCTGCCTTCCTCTCTCTCTCCCTCTCTCCCTCTCTTTTTCTTCCTCCCTTTTCTTTACCGCCTCTCTCTCTCTCGCTCTCCAGCTCCCTTTGACTGTAAGCCTCTCTCGCTCATCTCTGTGCAAACTTGTTATTCATGTTTAATCTATAGTTGCAGAGGAACGGACCAGAGGGCGTCCGAGGGGAATTAGACACATTTTCAGAGCCTCTTAAAGAGAGAGAGAGAGAGAGAGAGAGAGAGAGAGAGAGAGAGAGAGAGAATCCATGACTTTATAGCCGCCATCCCATTATGTCATAGTGTATTTTTCTTCCCTCCTTTCTTTTCTCTTGCCACCCTTGCCTCCTCGTCCCCTATATCCTCCTCCTCCCCTTGTATCCCCTGTACCACTTTCACACTGTCTCTCTCTCTCTCTCTCTCTCTCTCTCTCTCTCTCTTTATTCTAGTCCCTCTCTCTCGCCCTTGCCCTCTCTCTCTCTCTCTCTCTATCTCTTTCTCCCTCTCTCGCACTCTAACTCTCTCACTCTCTCTCTCTCATCCTTTCTTATTTTTCGTAGTTTATTCTCCATTTATTTTGATTTCTTTTGATTTGACTTTCTCCTTTCATCATTTTCAAATGCGATACGTTGTGACGTCAATGTAGATTCATTCTGCGACACGAAACATCTCTCTCTCACTCCATCTCTCTCTCTCTCTCACTCTCACTCTCTCTCTGTGTCTGTGTCTCTCGCTCATTTATGTGCTGGTGATGATAAGTGCCTTGCTCGTCCGTTCGTCTCGTCTCCACAGAGACAGAGTCCCTCCCAACTGGGTCAGCCCGGGGGGTGGGGGGGGGGGGGGGGGGGTGAGAGCAAAAAACAAACCATAAACAACAACAACAACAACAACAACATAAATAAACAACATAAATAAACACCGTAAACAGGCTCATATACCAGACCCAGCACAGGCAGTAGACACCCACATAGACCCGCCCACCACCATCGCTACACACACAGACGTACACACACACACACACACACACACACACGTGCACACACACACACACACACACACACACACGTGCACACACATATACCCCCAGAGGAGTGTGTAAAAGCCATCAATACGTGTTGTTTGCTAAACTTTGTTAAAGTGAAGACGCAATGTGCCGTTTGAAGTGTCGCGAGTGACACTTTCCCTCACAACACGCTAATAATTGACGTCAGACGAGGGAGTAAATCATAGTGAATTATGAATGCTCATACGCAATTTATCAGGGAATGTGGGTGGGGGGGTGGTTGTTAAAGATTCATATTTGTCAAAGGAAAGGCAGAAGAAAAAGCGGGTATAAATATCAGGTCATGTGACAGCGGTGACGGGGCGGGAACAGCGGAGAAGGATGGGAGGAAGTGCCTGGGTTCGAGGACTTCCTGTCCGGAGTACATTTACTGAAGAATTTGAGGTACTTGTACTTTACTTGAGTATTTCTATGCTCCAATACTTTATTTGATACTTCTACTACACTTACAACTTTGTGGCAAATATTGTACTCTTAACTTCATTACATTTATCCGACAGCTTTAGCTACTAGTTTCTTTGCAGATAAAAAAATAAAACAGAATACATTATGATATTAATAAGGATTTATTGGTCCCCCAGAGGGAAATTCACCACCCAGCAGTGTGTAAAGTAATGTACCCTATGTAGAATATAAAGCAATTAAAATTAGCCTCACATTGACCAGCTGCAACATAAACACATTAATGTATCAACTATTATAATCCATTCATATATTATTATTCTGGAATGAGCCATTCTGCATTAAGACTACTTTCACTCTTGGAACTTCAAGTATATGTTGGCGCTAATAATTTTGCACTTTTACTTACGTAGCATTTTTAATGCAGGGGTTCCCCTACACTGCAAGGCCATGTCCCCGGCAAGGCCACGCCCCGGCAAGGCCACGCCCCGGCAAGGCCACGCCCCGGCAAGGCCACGCCCCGGCAAGGCCACGCCCCTGCAAGGCCACGCCCCTGCTCGGGTGTGACACTGTGGCAGCTCACGGCTCCTCACAGCAGGCTCGGATGGGTTAGATGCTTCTAAAAATGTTGTGGCCTGTGTGTGTGTGTGTGTGTGTTTGTGTTTGGTGGCTGGTTTAAGCAGCCTCACCCGGCCCCAAATCTGGCTGATTAGAGTCTGGGGGCTGCAGGGTAGGGCTGCACACACACACACACACACACACACACACACACACACACACACACACACACACACAGGTCGGGTGCCACCGGTTGCCCTCTGAGCTTCAGGTCACCGGTGTCTGCTGTCCACCGTGAGTCAATGTCGTCTCGTCTGCGTCTGCGTCTGCCTCTCGGCTCCTGACATCTCCCTGAGGTTCTGAAATGTCCTGGACTTCCCGTGAACTTGAACTTGGTCTGAGAGCCCGCGTGACAACACCACGCAAGTTAAGCACACGTGTGCCCGAGGACATGACATCAGCTCAAAGGGGGGTGACAGTCGGGAGATGTAAGACACATGCTTGTGTGTGGGTGTGGGTGTGGGTGTGTGGGTGTGTGTGTGGGTGTTGTACATGTCAATATGCCTCTGCATCCGTAGCTTTGGTTTGGACGTGTGTGTGTGTGTGTGCTCTGGGATCACTGTTGTCTAGTTTCAGACAGACTACACCCTGACAGAGGAGAGTACTCTCTCTGCATTACAACGAGAGAGAGAGAGAGAGAGAGAGAGAGAGAGAGAGAGAGAGAGAGAGACGGGGGGGGGGGGGGGGAGACAGAGGGAGACAGAGAGAGACCGGATGAGGACAAGGGGAGTAAAGGAGACGTCACATTGTGTGTTGTGGATCAGTTCGGCGAATACAAAGGAGATGAGAGGAGAGCGTGAGGGAAGGAAACGAGGAGACATGACAAGAACATCACCGACGCCAACAAGAGAACCCTCCTTTAATATAAAAAAACCTCAAAATAAAGACGCTCTCTTCTTACTCTGTGTTGTGATATGCGAATGCAGTAAAAGCGGGTCAGAACGGAACAGGAACGGTAAACGCAACGCAAAGCCAGTCTCCTGCTGGAGCTCATATATACAGTATATACATATATACAGTATATGCAGTATATATACACACACAACACACACGCCTATATGCTGTAACCATGCACGTGAAATATTGTGAGCTAAATAAATACATCAATAAATAAATAAACAACAAACTTCCTTCAATAAAGCCGCTAGCCGACCTACTCCCGCCCACCCATCCTCTGACATAAATCACGGTTTATATTTCTCAGCGTCAAAACGTCACTTTAGTGATCCCGCCATCATGCCCCCTCCCCCCTCCCCCCTGCCACCCACCACCCCAACCCCAACCATCCCACTGTGCTGAACTTGTCCAAAATGATCTCTCTCTCTCTCTCTCTCTCTCTCTCTCTCTCTCTCTCTCTCTCTCTCTCTCTCTCTCTCTCTCTCTCTGTGTGTGGTCCCAGCCTCCTGGTTACGCTAATTCTGCTACTTGATGAAAGTGTGTAATTAAGCGTCTGGATTGGCCCGTTGTAAATGTCACCCGCCCAGCCTGTCGGATCACAGGCTCGGCCGTAATTAATTCCATCCTCAGATAACCTCCCCCCAGCCCCACCTTACCCCCCCCCCCCCTTCACGCTCTTCGTCCTCGGATGAGATGCAGTAAATACATCCTTCGCTTCCCAGTGTCGTGCGGTGCAGGGCATTGTTGTGTCGTAGTATCAAATGACGCTTGTCTAGCCTCATATAGCGTATAGTTTACGCTATATTAGTTACTTCAACTGTTTAAGGGTTGAGACAATAACAATCAGAAGCTAATGTTAGTTCCAGCAGGTTGGAGGCAGGTTGTGGTTGAAGTTAAAACATGAGAGCTTCCCGACTCTCTCTGTTGCATAGAACAACTTTTGGGTGATTTCTCTTATCTTTGAGTCGGTCGGATTTTGTGGAAAAATGGAACGAAGTGACATGTAAGCGTGGATAATAAAAAAAATATCAATATATTATTTATATTCTTTTTTTAAATGTGTACAAGTTTAATTATGATTAGAACTAATATTACTTTCTGATTGTTATTGTCTCAACCCACGGAGCTCAGAATGCACTGATTCTTAGTACTTTAAATGTCCCCTATTATACCACCAGGTGTGAGTGTCATCGCAAGCCGTGTGACAATTGCCATGTGACTACCGTCTAGTGACATCACAAGTGGGAATGTCACCTAGAGATGTATGCTAAATAGATCAGTTTACCTGTCGTCGGTACAGTACACTGGGTAGGCCGGTAGACTGATCTCGTAATCATGCACCTAGGTGGACATTCCCACTTGTGATGTCACTAGACGGTAGTCACATGGCATCTCTTTAATTTGGTTAAAAGAAGCATGTTGAAAAGTGACATGCTTGTGATATTCGATACGAGAGGTACCTTTGTGCAACATAGCAGCTGCATGTCATAACACAGCATAACATAGGAGAGCATAACAGACTTGCCATCCACTGAAAGCTTTTGTTCATAATGAACCACAGAGCTAAAGAGCCAGTCCTGCATCTACAACATATCAGTTTGTAGTCAGCCTGATGATTACAATTATATTCCTTTCACTAAGAATAAAACAATGCCTTGTTGTGAGTATAAAAACCAGTCTTTGACCACATGTCTAGATATTTTATGGTGACCTCTGCCATGGTTTTGTCGTTTTTGGCACGGCTGTGTTTTAAAAAAGGAATGAAAATGGATGTCTATTGGGGATTTTCCAAAGACTGTGTGAGTTTACCAATCATGTATCAATTCATCATCAATTAATCTGCATTCCCGTGTGCCTTTACCGTAAATACAATATATATATATTAGGGCCGGGACTTTGACGCGTTAATTACGATTAATTCATTACAGAAAAAACCGCGTTAAAACTAATTAACACCACGGAACGGTTTTCTCAGTGGACGAATTGTAGGCTCAAATATGGACGGACCGGAAGAGACCGCGTTTGACTGTTTTTTTTGTTGTTGTTGTTCCCATTTTAGATGGTAGAAGAATGGCACCTTATGTTAAGCTGTTGGTCTGTGTAGCTAAAATAAACAGGATTTAGCTGCTTAAACGTATGTATATGTATATGTCTATTCATTGATTCACTCATATACCAAAATCAATTTGAATTGGAAAATGTTGCTTCTCGTGTCAAATATTGATATGCGATAAAATGCGATTAATTACGATTAATTAATTACAACGCCTCTAATTAATTAGATACATTTTTTAATCGCGTCCACCACTAATATATATCTATATTTGTGTCTTCCCTTCCCTGCTGATTACAATTCCTCGCAGAAGCCCCCACTGGAGGTGTTGAAATATGCACAATATGTCAACTTTATTCCATTACTCCATCCATATCTCCTCACTGCTCCCCCGCAATTATTCTCTCTATGTCTCTCACAAAACCAAATTAGTCGAGCAGGAGAAATTGCTTCCTGTGTAACCGGCGTGCCTTTTTTTTGTAACCAGTTTTTTTTTTTAAGGACCCTAATGGTTTCTAGTTAAGAATTTTTCATGTTGTCAAGGTCAACTAATAACCCATGGGGGTGGGCTTATGGCGGGCAACTTAGATTGATGCCTGTGCACAAATAAAACCCTGGTTTTCATAATTCACCCATTCCTGAAGCGGACAACATACAAAGAGAAACGCGTGAACTTTTTCATATCAAGTTGACACCCGGAATCAAACAGAAAGGTCATGAACATGGCACAACCACCATACAGACAACGCATGTAAAGTTAACACGATAACATTGTCTTCACGATACGTTTCCGGCATGATGCTTCCTGAAACCGGTTTATTCTCTTATATCAAATTGCAAGGTTCTAAAATGGATGGCAATCACTCTAACTGACATAGATGGCCATCTGATAATACGAGCTAATTGCAAAGCAAATCTCATGAAATCCTCGCAGTTTCACTGATCATCATCATTGTCCGCCTCGCCATCGGATCTCAACCTCATCCTCTTCCCCCTCATCATCATCATCATCATTATCACCATCACCATCATCGTCATTAGCGCGATGACACCGGCAGTTCAACAGGTCAGGGAGAGATGGGGGGGGGGGGCAGAATGAGTCCGCAAGACCAGACCGTCGGGCTGCACGATATGGTCGAAGAAAAATCATATTGCGATTATCTGACAGATATTGTGATTGCTATATGATTCGCTAATTCGTAGGATTTATTATTTTTACATAAAAATTCCCATTAAATGATTTAGAGTCTGTACCAAGCAAACCTGTTTTCTTAAGGCCAGGTCATCTCTTACTTAATAGTCAGATAACAGTATATTCAATATATGCGGAGATGTTCTTGCAGCTTCATTGAGTGTCAATTTGCCATAATGTCACATGACACTTCACTGAGACAACGTTGATACTCAACTGATACTAAATTGATCCTCATCTGTGTCGGAAGAACACCATGCCAAAGTTTCAACGTTTCAAAAGGTTTTTCTACCTACGTGCACCAACTTACAGATTTTACGTCTCAAACCTGGATTCACATTTGACAATCGTGCTGCAGTTGTGACGAAGGAGACCTCAAACACATAATATTGTTAAATAATGAGATTAGCATTTTTTTCGGCATATCAAAACATTATGCAAGCCTTCAAAATCTTGTTTCAATCTTGTGAAACCTGATTTTATTACATTCCAAACACTGAGTTTGAACCTTTCAAGGCTTTTTTTCAGTTTTAAAATTATGCCACAAGTTTCCTCCCATACAACTGTGCGCTATCCAGGTGAAGTTTCACGTCTATTTTACTCCAGTCGAAGACTTTTTTCCTATCTCTCTGGTTATGAACTCTGACCCGTATTTGCATTTTCATTTCAACTTTTTGGCGCTCTCCACCCTTTCTTCCCTGTCGTGTCATACAACATAACTTTATTAAACTCTTTTTTCCGTCTATTGTTTCTCACATCTCCCCGTCTCTCGCTCTAATGCGTATTCCCTCGCTTTTTCTATCGTTCATCAGGATTAGCCTCTCTGCTTGTTAGCGTGCGAGGTCTTCTGCTCTCCAAATCCCTTGATTTTTCGTTCGCCACTCTCTCTCTCTGTTCAACCAGGAGAATGTCTTCTCACATCTCCCCGTCTCTCGCTCTAACTGCGTATTCCCTCGCTTTTTCTATCGTTCATCAGGATTAGCCTCTCTGCTTGTTAGCGTGCGAGGTCTTCTGCTCTCCAAATCCCTTGATTTTTCGTTCGCCACTCTCTCTCTCTGTTTTGTGCGGATTAGAACCGTATTGTCACCGGATTTAGACGTCATTGTTTCAAGGCTCCGGCATGGGGTGCCAGAGTGTACTGTGTGTGTGTGTGTGTGTGTGTGTGTGTGTGTGTGTGTGTGTGTGTGTGTGTGTGTGTGTGTGTGTTTATATGTGAGATTCAAAGTCTGTGGACATGCTGAGAAGTTTGCATCCGTGAGTGTCTCTTTGTGGTACAGAGATGATGTCATCATCTTATATGAATGAGACAATTACTCGGTACAGCATACAATGTGCCAGCATGCAACGGATTCTAAGACACTTGTGAAGCGATGGTGAAACAATGGTGAAAAGGGGAAGACATGTTTCAGTTTCAGACATTGAGTAAGGGAGACATTGATATAGATACATGTAGGCCATTTAGGGCTTTTATTACTATACAAGCCTTTTATATAGATAGCTCCCCTGCACCAGTCCAAGTTTGGCCTACATGGAAGAATTGCTTCATAATTATTAATTGTCGAGGAAGTGGAAGAGTTGGAAGATAAATGGATTGCATTTATACAGCGCTTTTATCCAAAGCGCTTTACAGTATTGCCTCACATTCACCCATTCATACAACCATGCAAGGTAACAACCAACACGTCAGGAGCAGTTAGGGTTAGGTGGTGTCTTGCTCAGGGACACCTCGACACTTAGCTAGGCGGAGCCCGGGGATCGAACCAGCGACCTTACCTCCTGAGCTACTGCCACCCCAGAGTATCAAAGGTCAAATTCCCACTCCCACCCCCCATGGACACTACTGTGCACATTGTTTATTTTTTTTGCATTTTTTTGAATTTCTATCTTTCTACTCTGTTTAATGTCCAATGTTTAATGTTAGGCACCAATTGGGCGAAAGCACATTCCTTGTTTGCAAAAACTACGGCAATAAAGATGTTTCTTCTTCTTATTCTTACGTCTTTTAACTAAGCTAACGCTTAGTACGTTAGCTTGTCTTCAGAAACCACTGTCATCGCTGCTGACCAGCCTACTGACCTCTGACCCTGACACAATCACATCCACCCTACTGTTCATCATCGTGCATCACATATTCGCATATCTTGCGGACGCATAGGATAGGTTCATTTCTGCGGAAATTAACCACCACTCTACAATGGACGCAGGATACATGAGGCAGCCGGCCATCATGGGTGTGTTGAATGCTCTCTCTCTCTCTCTCTCTCTCTCTCTCTCTCTCTCTCCTTCCAAATGGATAAACCGCAACACTTGATTTATTCAAAATAGAGGGAGAATAATTCATCTTCGACAAAGATATTCATCCTGTTTTATGGAATATCTTAACCAACCTAATTTCTCATCCCCTTCGTCTTGCCTGTAATTAGTCTGAATTTAATAAACTCGCGTTTAGCATAATTACTAAATATAGCCCCTCTCTGTGTTTAGCATGCGCGGCGCAATTGCCTGGGATTCTTATGAGCGGTGACCTCTTGTCGTCCTCTCCCGGCCCTGTAATTGTTATAAACCGCATGGCTGGCAGGCCGGGCCCCACTGTGTTTAATCATTTTTCTGTTTGTGCGGTGACTCCGGCGCCCCAGTCATTCATCAATTTCAACTGATCGATCTGCCAGCGAGCATCCACCACCACCAACAACACCACCACCACCACCACCTCCACCATTACCACCACCGCCACCTCATCCCATCACCCCTCTTCATCCTGTCCATATTCGTCTTCACATCGACTGGCAGCGGTGCGGTCCCCATGTGCACACTTCTCAACGTCAGCCCAAGGTCAGAGGTCGGATTTGACGTTTAGATGCCATTTTCTCAGCCGTTTTTTATATTTTCCAACCTCGCTCGTCGGGCTATCCATCTCGCTATCCGTTCCGTCCGTCCGTCCGCCTGTACAATAAATGACCTGTATCCAATCTGTAACGACGTGTTATTGCTATATGAAATGAATATGTTTACCTACTCAGGAGTTATGAGACTGCTGATGGTCTGCACTGGATTTGATGTCATTTCATATAAACTGTGATACGTATTGTTGCCAGGCCCATCCAAGTGTCTTCAACCTCTGTGTGTGTGTATGTGTGTGCGCGCACGTGGTGTGTGTGTTTGTGTGTGTGTGTGTGTGTGTGTGTGTGTGTGTGTGTGTGTGTGTGTGTGTGTTGTGTGTGTGTGTGTGTTGTGTGTGTGTGTGTGTGTGTGTGTGTGTTGTGTGTGTGTGTGTGTGTGTGTGTGTGTGTGTGTGTGTGTGTGTGTGTGGTGTGTGTGGCACGAGCAGTGATAAGAGTGGGGTGACACACACACACAAACACACACACACACACACACACCACTCCCTCTCTCTCTCTCTCTCACTCTCACTCTCTCTCTGTGTCTGTGTCTCTCGCTCATTTATGTGCTGGTGATGATAAGTGCCTTGCTCGTCCGTTCGTCTCGTCTCCACAGAGACAGAGTCCCTCCCAACTGGGTCAGCCCGGGGGGTGGGGGGGGGGGGGGGGGGTGAGAGCAAAAACAACAACAACAACAACAACAATAAATAAACAACATAAATAAACACCGTAAACAGGCTCATATACCAGACCCAGCACAGGCAGTAGACACCCACATAGACCCGCCCACCACCATCGCTACACACACAGACGTACACACACACACACACACACACACACACACACACACACACACACACACACACACACACGTGCACACACATATACCCCCAGAGGAGTGTGTAAAAGCCATCAATACGTGTTGTTTGCTAAACTTTGTTAAAGTGAAGACGCAATGTGCCGTTTGAAGTGTCGCGAGTGACACTTTCCCTCACAACACGCTAATAATTGACGTCAGACGAGGGAGTAAATCATAGTGAATTATGAATGCTCATACGCAATTTATCAGGGAATGTGGGTGGGGGGGGGGGGGGGGGGTGGTTGTTAAAGATTCATATTTGTCAAAGGAAAGGCAGAAGAAAAAGCGGGTATAAATATCAGGTCATGTGACAGCGGTGACGGGGCGGGAACAGCGGAGAAGGATGGGAGGAAGTGCCTGGGTTCGAGGACTTCCTGTCCGGAGTACATTTACTGAAGAATTTGAGGTACTTGTACTTTACTTGAGTATTTCTATGCTCCAATACTTTATTTGATTACTTCTACTACACTTACAACTTTGTGGCAAATATTGTACTCTTAACTTCATTACATTTATCCGACAGCTTTAGCTACTAGTTTCTTTGCAGATAAAAAAATAAAAACAGAATACATTATTGATATTAATAAGGATTTATTGGTCCCCCAGAGGGAAATTCACCACCCAGCAGTGTGTAAAGTACATGTACCCTATGTAGAATATAAAGCAATTAAAATTAGCCTCACATTGACCAGCTGCAACATAAACACATTAATGTATCAACTATTATAATTCCATTCATATATATTATTCTGGAATGAGCCATTCTGCATTAAGACTACTTTCACTCTTGGAACTTCAAGTATATGTGGCGCCTAATAATTTTGCACTTTTACTTACGTAGCATTTTTAATGCAGGGGTTCCCCTACACTGCAAGGCCATGTCCCCGGCAAGGCCACGCCCCGGCAAGGCCACGCCCCGGCAAGGCCACGCCCCTGCAAGGCCACGCCCCTGCAAGGCCACGCCCCTGCTCGGGTGTGACACTGTGGCAGCTCACGGCTCCTCACAGCAGGCTCGGATGGGTTAGATGCTTCTAAAAATGTTGTGGCCTGTGTGTGTGTGTGTGTGTGTGTGTTTGTGTTTGTGTTTGGTGGCTGGTTTAAGCAGCCTCACCCGGCCCCAAATCTGGCTGATTAGAGTCTGGGGGCTGCAGGGTAGGGCTGCACACACACACACACACACACACACACACACACACACACACCTGTGGTGCATTATGTAATCAA
The DNA here is from genome assembly GCA_002895965.2 of Coryphaenoides rupestris. Classification (NCBI taxonomy): domain Eukaryota; kingdom Metazoa; phylum Chordata; class Actinopteri; order Gadiformes; family Macrouridae; genus Coryphaenoides; species Coryphaenoides rupestris. The sequence continues at coordinate 52,249 of PIJE02001607.1, forward strand.
TGCACACAGGATAGACCAGCCATCGCTAAAATAAAAAAAAACACACACTCACAGAACGCTAACATGTTAGCATCTATCTACCACCTGCCCTGCCTATATAAATGACGACCTAACTTTACAATAAACAGGTTGTAGAACATCAACCTGTGTCCGGGTCGTCGTCAGAGAAGGGGCCCAGGCAGGGGGAGCCGGTCGGGGGGGCGTGTGGCAGGAGCGTCTGGTAAACCATCGCTTTCTTTAGTCAGCTTTAGGGTTTGGGGACAATGGTGGCTTGAAGCGGATCGCTGTAGAGATAAGTTGAGGAGAATAGAGGCAACGGGGGGAGAGGTGTGGTGGAAGCAGGCCAGCTAATCTAACTCTCTATCTATCTCTAGCTCTATCTGTCTATCCCTCTGCCTGTCTGTCTGTCTGTCTGTCTGTCTGTCTCTCTCTCTCTCTCTCTCTCTGTTCTATCTGGCTCTCCATCTGTCTTTTTCTCTGCCTCCATCTACCTGTCTATCCCTCCGTCTGTCTGTCTGTCTGTCTGTCTGTCTGTCTGTCTGTCTGTCTGTCTGTCTCTGTCAAGACGCGGGAGCACACGGGCGCCACCAGACGTGCGGTAATCTCGTGTTTAATTGAAAACAAAAGATCAAGTCTATAAATAAGAAAAACCAGAAGCTGTTCCCTGAATCGACAGGTAAGTCCAAGCGGTGAGGCGTCGTGACAGAGGGAGGGAGGAAGAGATGGAGGGAGGGAGGGAGGTATAGATGGAGGGAGGGAGAGAGAGAGGGAGGGAGGTAGGGAGACACACTTGGACCTAATCCTCGTGTCCTAATGTCCCGTTCTCTCTCACGTGGCTGAGCCCGCGGGTGCGTTATTGCCCAGTTGGACGGCGCCTGCTGATTTAAAGAGGCAGGCTGAGGGATTTATTTCACACCTGCTCAGAACTTGTGAGAGATTGTCCATTTTTTTCTCCGTGTTGTTTACATTTCGCTGGCGCCTGCGTTGCGCTGATAAAGTTGTCGTTGGTTAAAAAAAAAGAATAAGATGAATGGAAATGCTGTTCCTCCTCCTAGTTCTGCCCCGCGCAAAGTTGGTGTTAATTATTATTATTGTGATTTAGGTGAGCTGTTTCCCACTCTGTTTCTCTCGCTCTCTCGCCCTCTCTTTCTCCTCTCTCCCATGCACACTCTCTCACTCACTCTCTCTCTCTCTCTCTCTCCCATGCACACTCTCTCTCTCGCTCTCTCTCTCTCCCATGCACACTCTCTCTCTCGCTCTCTCTCTCTCCCATGCACACTCTCTCTCTCGCTCTCTCTCTCTCTCTCTCTCTCTCTCCTCGCTCTCATGTACTCTCTCTCCCCCTCTTTGCCATGCACTCTCTTCATCGCTCTCTCTCTCTCAATTCAATTTCAATTTATTCAATTTAAAGAGCTTTATTGGCATGGGAAACATACATTTACATTGCCAAAGCGAGTGGTAAATAAAAAGTATACTTATAAAGAACTAAATATATACAGTAAAAGTACAAAAAAATATATATATATCAAAATACAAAAATAAGATACAATAAAAAGGAAATAAGGAATTAGAAGAAATTAAATATAAATGTTTTTACCCAAAAAATGAAATAAAAAAAAATATATATAAAATATATATATACAGTATATAATAATAATACAAAAATACAAATTAAAATAATGATGATAATAATAAAGTGCCATTGACAGGTGATTGACAATCTTTATGGAGGTTGTATTCCGTTGGATGTCCTTTTCCTGTCACAACAGCTCACAAATCTTGCTGCTGTGTTTGCACATTCCTGTACCTCAACCAGCAGATATGGAAGTTTTTGGTTGTTTGTTAAGTTTTCAAAATTCTTTTGGGTGTTTGAGATCTGCGGGAAGTATGTATCTCTAATGTCTTGGTATCGGTGGCAGGTTGTTAGGAAGTGTAGCTCGGTTTCCACCTCCTGTTGGGTGCAGTGGGTACAGAGTCTGTCTTCTCTTGGTAGCCAGGTCTGCCGGTGGCGGCCTCTCTCCACGGCGAGGCTGTGCTCACTGAGTCTGTATCTAGTCAAGGATGTCCTGAGTTTGGGATCGGTCACAGTGGTATTCTGTCGTTGTGTATTGTCTGTGTAGGGCCAAATAGCATTCTAATTTACTCTGTTTTTCGGTTGATTCTTGCCAGTGTGTGAGGTAGTTTTCTTTTTGTTTTCTGGATGAAACCGAAGTGGTCAAAATCGAGCACATGTCTCAAACATCGTGGATGTCCCAGTGTTTTTACACCTATTTACACTTAGAAGTCATTGTTTATAGCAAATCCCCACCATTTTGTTTTGCACAGGGATTGCATTTTGACAGCTCCCTCCACATACGCTACGAATGAGTTTAATTTGAGTTATACGTAACCCTTCTGTGCACACATGTGAAAAGTGGTGTGTGCGTGCGCGCGTGTGTGCGTGCGTGAGTTAAAACAAGCAAGTTGCTCCGACCAGGCGAGTCCATCCGACTGCCACATTCAGCATTACTTTCCCTGTCTAATGTTCTTGCCCTGCTACCTCGGGGAAAATACAACACGATGGAAGACACAATCTCCAGAAAACAAGGCTATGTACATTACCGCTGTACCTCAGGAGGGATTCACATTCACGCTTTAAATCGTAATAGATTTTAGAAAAACTCAACTCAATGCCGGGTACACCCCGCCTCTTTCCTTGTTACACTACAAGGACTACAATTCCCACAGGGCTGGCCTACAATTACGTCGGCCATATTCATCGTGACACCGGTGAAAATCTCTTCTAGTCACTTTTTTTGTCAGCATACAGTATTGTACTTGTACAAATACCAACACTAATATCCCAATGGTATTTTCCCCCGTGACTATATGTAATTATTTTTAAGGTTTGTCTTTTGAAGCATATTCCTATATACAGTACCTCTATATACTGTATATATACATATATGGGGGAGTATATCTCAACTTTCTCTCTGTTCTCTGTTGGAGACGTTGTCAAAGTAAAAAATTCTCCTTTCTTTAACTCCCGCCCCCGCCGCCCCTGCCCACCCCCAGGTTGTACCATATGTCTTCTCTACATTCTGACAAGGCTTCCCAGGGAGGTGCAGGCTCTCACACAGCGGCCAGCACCACGTCCTACTGTCAGACATAATGCACCCCCCCGCCCCCCCGCCGCCAGCCTGTAAGGTCAGACAGTCTAGAGGGACCCATGATCGCTGTCATGACAACCAGACTGCGCAATTTGACGATGGGGAGTTCTCGAGGAGTCGATTATACGGAACGGTGGGTTTCTTTTGGTTTCTTAAAACGCGACGACAGTGTAATTTACCATTTAGCTTTACCTGTGCTGAGCTCCGCTGTTGTCATGGCAGCGTTTTTATTGGCCGTGCATATAAAAGTCCACATTTTGTCCGATAATGTCATGGACCACAGAGGAGACGTGACAAAGTGACGCAAGGCTGATTTCTCCGGTGTTGGAGCACGAGTTTATTCACAAAGTAAAGCGATCGTAGGAGCTCGACTCTTGGAGAGTAGAACAGGTTCTAGAGGAGAATTGCTCATGCAGCCTCGCTCCCCCCAAGGGTCCCAAAACAGATTCTCGTGAAGCACTCCACACAGTTTTATAGCGCTTTTGCTAAGCGTCTGCATCTGTTGTTGTTGCGAGTGCGACGCTGTTCTGTGCGTCCGGTCCGCTACCCGCCTCCCCCCCGCCCCCCCCTCTTCCAGATGCACATCGTTGCCATGGCACCGCAGCGGGGTGTGGGCGGCTGCCGCTGACCGATAAAGATGTGTGTAGAGATGATGTTGTACCTCGTCGTCCTAGTCGCGGGGATCGAGGAGCGGAGTGGAGGCGGATTTGACTTAGGAGTGTGCGTGTGTGTGTGTGTGTGTGTGTGTGTGTGTGTGTGTGCGTTACTACGGAGGTCGCTCGGGGTCACAATGGACGCCTGCGGTCTCAGCCGTCGGCAGTCATTGTGCAGGCTTGTGAATTTGTGGCCGCATTAAGATGAGAAGCTCGTTGTTTACCGCATTTCCTCCCTCTCTCCCACCGGTGGTGACTCACCACCACGCGGTTTTATTTTTAAGCAGAGCATATAGAAGGATTCCTCTGCTGTTCTCTGTGCAAACAACCACCTCTGGGTGTGTGTGTGTGCCTGTGTGTGTGTGTTTTTTTTGTTTTCACAGTAGTGCAGTAGTACAGTCGTTTCCATCTGCCAAGTAAACACTTTAAGCAACCCACAAATGCAAAAAACCAACCAAACACATTTTTTGGGTTCACAAGGTGAGACAACGGGGAGCCCTTTTGGCCAAGGAGCGATGCAACCGACTTTCTCTCGATGTCCTGGGTTTACACTACTTCACCCCCCGCCCCCCCCCCTCCACCCCCTTTGGCGCAGTTATTGTTGGCATGGCAACCACAACACGGCCCGCAGAAGTTAGTGTGCTGATGTTGTTTTTAGTCGCGCGACTGTCACGCTCTTCGTCCTCGGATGAGATGCAGTAAATACATCCTTCGCTTCCCAGTGTCGTGCGGTGCAGGGCATTGTTGTGTCGTAGTATCAAATGACGCTTGTCTAGCCTCATATAGCGTATAGTTTACGCTATATTAGTTACTTCAACTGTTTAAGGGTTGAGACAATAACAATCAGAAGCTAATGTTAGTTCCAGCAGGTTGGAGCAGGTTGTGGTTGAAGTTAAAACATGAGAGCTTCCCCGACTCTCTCTGTTGCATAGAACAACTTTTGGGTGATTTCTCTTATCTTTGAGTCGGTCGGATTTTGTGGAAAAATGGAACGAAGTGACATGTAAGCGTGGATAATAAAAAAATATCAATATATTATTATATTTCTTTTTTTAAATGTGTACAAAGTTTAATTATGATTAGAACTAATATTACTTTCTGATTGTTATTGTCTCAACCCACGGAGCTCAGAATGCACTGATTCTTAGTACCTTTAAATGTCCCCTATTATACCACCAGGTGTGAGTGTCATCGCAAGCCGTGTGACAATTGCCATGTGACTACCGTCTAGTGACATCACAAGTGGGAATGTCCACCTAGAGATGTATGCTAAATAGATCAGTTTACCTGTCGTCGGTACAGTACACTGGGTAGGCCGGTAGACTGATCTCGTAATCATGCACCTAGGTGGACATTCCCACTTGTGATGTCACTAGACGGTAGTCACATGGCATCTCTTTAATTTGGTTAAAAGAAGCATGTTGAAAGTGACATGCTTGTGATATTCGATACGAGAGGTACCTTTGTGCAACATAGCAGCTGCATGTCATAACACAGCATAACATAGGAGAGCATAACAGACTTGCCATCCACTGAAAGCTTTTGTTCATAATGAACCACAGAGCTAAAGAGCCAGTCCTGCATCTACAACATATCAGTTTGTAGTCAGCCTGATGATTACAATATATTCCTTTCACTAAGAATAAACAATGCCTCGTTGTGAGTATAAAAACCAGTCTTTGACCACATGTCTAGATATTTTATGGTGACCTCTGCCATGGTTTTGTCGTTTTTGGCACGGCTGTGTTTTAAAAAAGGAATGAAAATGGATGTCTATTGGCGATTTTCCAAAGACTGTGTGAGTTTACAATCATGTATCAATTCATCATCAATTAATCTGCATTCCCCGTGTGCCTTTACCGTAAATACAATATATATATATTAGGGCCGGGACTTTGACGCGTTAATTACGATTAATTCATTACAGAAAAAAACCGCGTTAAAACTAATTAACACCACGGAACGGTTTCTCAGTGGACGAATTGTAGGCTCAAATATGGACGGACCGGAAGAGACCGCGTTTGACTGTTTTTTTTGTTGTTGTTGTTCCCATTTTAGATGGTAGAGATGGCACCTTATGTTAAGCTGTTGGTCTGTGTAGCTAAAATAAACAGGATTTAGCTGCTTAAACGTATGTATATGTATATGTCTATTCATTGATTCACTCATATACCAAAATCAATTTGAATTGGAAAATGTTGCTTCTCGTGTCAAATATTGATATGCGATTAAAATGCGATTAATTACGATTAATTAATTACAACGCCTCTAATTAATTAGATACATTTTTTTAATCGCGTCCCACCACTAATATATATCTATATTTGTGTCTTCCCTTCCCTGCTGATTACAATTCCTCGGCAGAAGCCCCCACTGGAGGTGTTGAAATATGCACAATATGTCAACTTTATTCCATTACTCATCCATATCTCCTCACTGCTTCCCCCGCAATTATTCTCTCTATGTCTCTCACAAAACCAATTAGTCGAGCAGGAGAAATTGCTTCCTGTGTACCGGCGTGCCTTTTTTTTGTAACCAGTTTTTTTTTAAGGACCCTAATGGTTTCTAGTTAAGAATTTTTCATGTTGTCAAGGTCAACTAATAACCCATGGGGGTGGGCTTATGGCGGGCAACTTAGATTGATGCCTGTGCACAAATAAAACCCTGGTTTTCATAATTCACCCATTCCTGAAGCGGACAACATACAAAGAGAAACGCGTGAACTTTTTCATATCAAGTTGACACCCGGAATCAAACAGAAAGGTCATGAACATGGCACAACCACCATACAGACAACGCATGTAAAGTTAACACGATAACATTGTCTTCACGATACGTTTCCGGCATGATGCTTCCTGAAACCGGTTTATTCTCTTATATCAAATTGCAAGGTTCTAAAATGGATGGCAATCACTCTAACTGACATAGATGGCCATCTGATAATACGAGCTAATTGCAAAGCAAATCTCATGAAATCCTCGCAGTTTCACTGATCATCATCATTGTCCGCCTCGCCATCGATCTCAACCTCATCCTCTTCCCCCTCATCATCATCATCATCATTATCACCATCACCATCATCGTCATTAGCGGCGATGACACCGGCAGTTCAACAGGTCAGGGAGAGATGGGGGGGGGGGCAGAATGAGTCCGCAAGACCAGACCGTCGGGCTGCACGATATGGTCGAAGAAAAATCATATTGCGATTATCTTGACAGATATTGTGATTGCTATATGATTCGCTATTCGTAGGATTTATTATTTTTACATAAAAATTCCCATTAAATGATTTAGAGTCTGTACCAAGCAAACCTGTTTTCTTAAGGCCAGGTCATCTCTTACTTAATAGTCAGATAACAGTATATTCAATATATGCGGAGATGTTCTTGCAGCTTCATTGAGTGTCAATTTGCCATAATGTCACATGACACTTCACTGAGACAACGTTGATACTCAACTGATACTAAATTGATCCTCATCTGTGTCGGAAGAACACCATGCCAAAGTTTCAACGTTTCAAAAGGTTTTTCTACCCTACGTGCACCAACTTACAGATTTTACGTCTCAAACCTGGATTCACATTTGACAATCGTGCTGCAGTTGTGACGAAGGAGACCTCAAACACATAATATTGTTAAATAATGAGATTAGCATTTTTTTCGGCATATCAAAACATTATGCAAGCCTTCAAAATCTTGTTTCAATCTTGTGAAACCTGATTTTATTACATTCACTGAGTTTGAACCTTTCAAGGCTTTTTTTCAGTTTTAAATTATGCCACAAGTTTCCTCCCATACAACTGTGCGCTATCCAGGTGAAGTTTCACGTCTATTTTTACTCCAGTCGAAGACTTTTTTTCCTATCTCTCTGGTTATGAACTCTGACCCGTATTTGCATTTTCATTTCAACTTTTTGGCGCTCTCCACCCTTTCTTCCCTGTCGTGTCATACAACATAACTTTATTAAACTCTTTTTTTCGTCTATTGTTTCTCACATCTCCCCGTCTCTCGCTCTAACTGCGTATTCCCTCGCTTTTTCTATCGTTCATCAGGATTAGCCTCTCTGCTTGTTAGCGTGCGAGGTCTTCTGCTCTCCAAATCCCTTGATTTTTCGTTCGCCACTCTCTCTCTCTGTTTTGTGCGGATTAGAACCGTATTGTCACCGGATTTAGACGTCATTGTTTCAAGGCTCCGGCATGGGGTGCCAGAGTATACTGTGTGTGTGTGTGTGTGTGTGTGTGTGCGTGCAAGCGTGTGTGTGTGTGTGTGTGTGTGTGTGTGTGTGTGTATATGTGAGATTCAAAGTCTGTGGACATGCTGAGAAGTTTGCATCCGTGAGTGTCTCTTTGTGGTACAGAGATGATGTCATCATCTTATATGAATGAGACAATTACTCGGTACAGCATACAATGTGCCAGCATGCAACGGATTCTAAGACACTTGTGAAGCGATGGTGAAACAATGGTGAAAAGGGGAAGACATGTTTCAGTTTCAGACATTGAGTAAGGGAGACATTGATATAGATACATGTAGGCCATTTAGGGCTTTTATTACTATACAAGCCTTTTTATATAGATAGCTCCCCTGCACCAGTCCAAGTTTGGCCTACATGGAAGAATTGCTTCATAATTATTAATTGTCGAGGAAGTGGAAGAGTTGGAAGATAAATGGATTGCATTTATACAGCGCTTTTATCCAAAGCGCTTTACAGTATTGCCTCACATTCACCCATTCATGCCAACCATGCAAGGTAACAACCAACACAAGTTAGCGTTAGGGTGTCTTGCTCAGGGACACCTCGACACGTAGCTAGGCGGAGCCCGGGGATCGAACCAGCGACCTTACCTCCTGAAGCTACTGCCGCCCCGAGTATCAAAAGGTCAAATTTCCCACTCCCACCCCCCATGGGACACTTACTGTGCACATTGCTTATTTTTTTTAGCATTTTTTGAATTTCTGATCTTTCTACTCTGTTTAATGTCCAATGTTTAATGTTAGGCACCTATTGGGCAAAAGCACATTCCTTGTTTGCAAAAACTACGGCAATAAAGATGTTTCTTCTTCTTATTCTTACGTCTTTTAACTAAGCTAACGCTTAGTACGTTGCATTGTCTTCAGAAACCACTGTCATCGCTGTCTGACCAGCCTACTGACCTCTGACCGCTGGACACAATCACATCCACCCTACCGTTCATCATCGTGCATCACATATTCGCATATCTTGTGGAGCGGCGATGGGATAGGTTCATTTCTGCGGGAAATTAACCACCAACTCTACAATGGACGCAGGATACATGAGGCAAGCCGGCCATCATGGGGTGTGTTGAATGCTCTCTCTCTCTCTCTCTCTCTCTCTCTCTCCTTCCAAATGGATAAACCGCAACACTTGATTTATTCAAAACAGAGGGAGAATAATTCATCTTCGACAAAGATATTCATCCTGTTTTATGGAATATCTTAACCAACCTAATTTCTCATCCCCTTCGTCTTGCCTGTAATTAGTCTGAATTTAATAAACTCGCGTTTAGCATAATTACTAAATATAGCCCCTCTCTGTGTTTAGCATGCGCGGCGCAATTGCCTGGGATTCTTATGAGCGGTGACCTCTTGTCGTCCTCTCCCGGCCCTGTAATTGTTATAAACCGCATGGCTGGCAGGCCGGGCCCCACTGTGTTTAATCATTTTTCTGTTTGTGCGGTGACTCCGGCGCCCCAGTCATTCATCAATTTCAACTGATCGATCTGCCAGCGAGCATCCACCACCACCAACAACACCACCACCACCACCACCTCCACCATTACCACCACCGCCACCTCATCCCATCACCCCTCTTCATCCTGTCCATATTCGTCTTCACATCGACTGGCAGCGGTGCGGTCCCCATGTGCACACTTCTCAACGTCAGCCCAAGGTCAGAGGTCGGATTTGACGTTTAGATGCCATTTTCTCAGCCGTTTTTTATATTTTCCAACCTCGCTCGTCGGGCTATCCATCTCGCTATCCGTTCCGTCCGTCCGTCCGCCTGTACAATAAATGACCTGTATCCAATCTGTAACGACGTGTTATTGCTATATGAAATGAATATGTTTACCTACTCAGGAGTTATGAGACTGCTGATGGTCTGCACTGGATTTGATGTCATTTCATATAAACTGTGATACGTATTGTTGCCAGGCCCATCCAAGTGTCTTCAACCTCTGTGTGTGTGTATGTGTGTGCGCGCACGTGTGTGTGTGTTTGTGTGTGTGTGTGTGTATGTGTGTGTGTGTGTGTGTGTGTGTGTGTGTGTGTGTGTGTGTGTGTGTGTGTGTGTGTGTGTGTGTGTGTGTGTGTGTGTGTGTGTGTGTGTGTGTGTGTGTGTGTGTGTGTGTGGGCAGATGAGGAGTGATGTGACACACGACACACACATGACAACACAACACACACACACAGCACACACACACACACAATGTGCACTGTACACAACACAAACAGTGCTACCCCCCGACACCCGCCAACCACCCCACCGCCCAACCCCCTGCACCAACACAATGGTTGTAAGCCCCCCACCCCCCCCACCCCACTCCCTCCACCTGCCACTTTGCCACTTATTGAGAATCAATGGTGTTTCACCTGGCTGCATCTTGACCCTGAGAGTGTTTGAGTGGGGCACTAGCCCCAACACACACACACACACACACACACACACACACACACACACACACACACACAGCAGGGAGTCGGCAAGCATCACCCAGAGTGAGTCTAAACATCTTTCACCTCGGGTGGCGTGGGGGCGGGAGGCGAGGAGGGTGTCTCTGTGTTGTCGCGTGCGTCATGGCGACAGCGTGGCCACCCTCTGAGGTGACGGGAACAACTCAACCCAAACTGCTCCTCAAGATGTGTGTGTTGTGTGTGTGTGTGTGTGTGTGTGTGTGTGTGTGTGTGTGTGTGTGTGTGTGTGGTGTGTGTGTGTGTGTGGTGTGTGTGTGTGTGTGTGCCTGTGTTGTGTGCCCCTTGTTGACACCGCTGTTGACATGCGTGTGTTGTTGTCGAGTGTGTGACACATGGCCGGATGGTATCACCGCTAGTGCACGAAGGGACGGCACAATGCCTTCACGCTTTGTGTGTTTTTGCGTCCTATTCATTAGTTATGAACTTATTACTCATAATTCGACCCATGACCACTTAGTTATAAGTGGTCAATTTTGTGTGGCCGTGTGTGTGTGTGTGTGTGTGTGTGTGTGTGGGCGCCACCTTTGTTTTGTGTTGTATCACATTTTGTATTGCGTTTTTATTTTCGTGGTTTCATTCATATTCGAGAAGGTTTCCATCACATAGAAAGCGAGCACTAGAATACAATGTGACCCAGCGAGTTGAGATGAATCATCAGCTATCATCGGGGAAGCAATGCTGACATATTAATCCGGGCCGAAGCTATAGCCCTGCAGGAAACAATGGTGCTCCTCGTGTTATCCCCAGACGTAGGAGCCGAGGATGGATAACCACAGGCAAGGTTAGGAGGAGTTGGGAGTCTGAGGACGAGCGCGCCGTGACATATTGTCCACACGGCGTGGGTAA
>PIJE02001607.1:66109-78609 GCA_002895965.2 Coryphaenoides rupestris
CTATGAGCCTTCATTGCCTAATGCACCACAGGTGTGCAGCCTCACCCTGCAGCCCTAGACTCTAATCAGCCTGACTCTGGGCCAGGTGAGGCCGCTTAAACCAGCCACCAACCACACACACACACACACTCCACAAATGCTTTATAAATGATTGCACCTTGGGCTGGGTGAATACTCTTTTCTGATTGGCCAGCAGGTGTGTGTTAATACCGTGTATTTCACACGTTGTTTGGCTCAAGTTGAAGCATTTTCTAAATTAATGCGCAAGAGCACATCTGTCAAAGCTTAATCAACTGCGGCAAGCACACATCAACTTGAAAGACTAACGACCAGGAAGTCAAACGCACCAATTGCTGATTTTAACACTTCTTTCAATCTATTTGGGGAATACGACAATTTTGAAGAATGGGACGTAGCAGAGAAAAATTTAATTTCATATTTTCTAAGCAGTTACGGCAATGGAGCCATGACCTTCACTGTCCTCACCCAAATGATACGGCCTTGGTTGTAAAGGGACTAAAATGATTCCTTCCTTCATGACAACAGTGAAGCTCTTGCTTCATAACCTTTCGATTTGAATGCAAAACGTTCACCAAAACATGTGAATGCTTTTGTTTTTTATTGTTGGTAAATGGCCATGGTATAAGCAGCATAATCAGCTCGTAAGTGTGCTAAAATAAATTGATCTGAAACTCTGACACACTCTTTGAGTACTTTGAAAAAGCGTTATATAAATCCTATGTATTATTATTATTATTCAAAGACGGCCACACCTACTGGTTGATTATCTCTCTGAATTCACTATTCATTACAACTTTGTGGATACTTCACAGTTGTCGTTCCTCGAAAGTGCTACCGACTATAGTTTTTAAATTGCTATCTCTTCGGAGTTCTAGGAACAACATTTAATCGACAAAGCTTCACTGAAAACGAATCGCTGAGCTGTAGTCAGCGTTGATGTATAAAGTCACACACCGAAGCTCCTGCCACGACACCAAATCATTTCTGGAAGGAAGGAAATTGTCTGAATGGCCCATTTTGGTAATCCCCTGTCCCAATTAGCTCAGTCACCTCTGCACAATAATTGATGAAAATAGCCAATTAGCGCAGTCCTGCTGAGTGGCGTGTGATTGGCTTAAATGAGATGGCGGGGGTTCTATGACTCAGGCCATCACTCAGTCACGGCTTAGCGGTTAATTCCGCCGTGGCCGCGCTCACCTTCTTTTCTCTCCCCTCCTGCCATTACATGAGTGATGTTGTTCCAATCCATGTTTCTTTTCAGAACTTGTACACAATAGTTACAATTGTGCTCTCGTTTCACTTGACATCTCATCACTGGAATGGTGTGTGTGTGTGTGTGTGTGTGTGTGTGTGTGTGTGTGTGTGTGTTTGTGTGTGTGTTGTTCGACCGCCGCTTTTGCTTCTGGTGTATTTGTGTGGTGAACTCGGCGTCGAGGGCGCTGGGGTTAGTTCAAAGTTAAAGTTACCTCGGCAACAAACGCAAACCCTCTTCGTGAAGGAGGGTCTACGAGAAATCCTAGCAAGAGATTAAACCTACAGAATGAAGTGGACACCTTAGATGACAGGAGAGGACCGAATCATCCGTAGTCCTGAAGAACTACAAAAACAATGCTTTAGTGTTTTTGATGGCACAACAACGTGATTTGGCGTCTAAGTTGGTGACCGCGAGACACTGTATATATTCGCCGGTATAAATGCTGTACGTTTGAGGCGTGTTGCTGGATTGCATAGTTAGGCTGAGCGTAGGTTGGGATCTTAGCTTCTTAGCGACGACAGTGTTCGGTGGAACACCGGGGGAAATAAAACAAATTTGTGTGCGCTTTTTAAATGTTCTTTCTTTTTTACATTCCGACACACACACACACACAGACACACACACCCACACCTGCGCACTTACGCCCCAGCACCACCTCATCCACCGAGACGTCCCAGGTGGGCCTTGACTGTTTCCAAGGTAACTGAGAGATGAGCAGAGTAGTGGGGATTAGAAGAGTGAATGAGGAGAGAGAGAGAGAGAGACAGAGTGAGAGAGAGAGAGAAAAGAGAGAGAGAGCAATGGAAGGTGGAAATCACAGAAATTACCTGCACGATTCACCAATCGTATGCAAGTTGTAACAAGACTTACAATAAATGTTGTGTGCACTTGCACCGCATGTGTGGTGGTGCTGCATGCGCGCCAGTTGTGTGTGTGGTGATGTGTGTGGTGTCCGTCCACTTTACTCCCCTGTCAACACAAACCCGCGTGAGTACACACCTGCGGCACGAGGCAACACCGCTGAACAAAGGCATGGCGGGCGGGGAGGCTAACTGAAGCAAGAGTAATTTCAGGCGGGGGGTTTCTGTCTGGCAAAGCCCGGGGATCTGGAGGGGGCTAGCGTGTCCGTGCTGATGCTCCCGCTCTCTCTCTTAAATATTTCTCCATCCCACACATCTTCCATGATGGGCTCCTAGCTAGCGGACGGCCTCTGGATATCGAGCGCACCGGGCACAGAGTAGTGGTTTCATTATTGCAGAGTGTGTGTGTGTTGTGTGGTGCGTGTGCGTGTGTGTGAGAGAGAGAGCCGGGTGTTAGTGTGTGTGGTGTGCGTGTGTGTGTGTGTGTGGTGTGTGTGTGTGTGGTGTGTGTGTGGTGTGTGTGTGTGTGTGTGTGTGTGTGTGTGTGTGTGTGTGTGTGTGTGGTGTGTGTCGTGCAGAGACGAGAGAGGAGAGAGTCGGGGGGGTTTAGTGTGTGTGCGTTGTAAGCCTTTTCTTCACACCTCCAGTGGGTTCTCACATGACAAGTGGCCCCCTGCTACCCTTACCTGCTGTCATACGGGAGCGGGACCTTGAGAGGAAGGTTCATTTCAGCTGCATGTATACAGGATAGACGAGTGAGTGAGTGAGTGAGGGGGAGTATATCTAAGTGTGTGTGGTGTGTGGTGTGTGTGTGTGTGTGTGTGGTGTGTGTGTAGTGTGTGTGCGTGTGTGCGTGTGTGCGCGCGTGTGTGATGTTTTGGTATGCAAGTGTGTTGTGCACCAAGTCTAATTGTGTAATTGTATATGTGTGTGTGTGTGTGTGTGTGTGTGTGTGTGTGTGTGTGTGTGTGTGTGTGTGTGTGTGTGTGTGTGTGTGCATGTGTATGTGTGCATGTCTGTGTATGTGTGCATGTCTGTGTGTGTGGTGTGTGTGTGTGTGTGTGTGTGTGTGTGTGTGTGGTGTGTGTGAGTGTGTGTGTGCGCGATGTTTTGATATTGCACGATAGTGTTACTGTCTAATTGTGTACGTGTATGTGTTTGCGTGTGTGCACCCTTATGTGTGTGTGTGTGTGTGTTTGTTGTGTATGTGCATGCCCTGTCTGTGGTGTGTGTGTGGTGTGTGTGTGTGTGTGTGTCTGTGTGTGTGTGCACAATTTTTTGCTATGCAAGAGTGGTTGCACGAAAGTCTTATTGTATAATTGTGTACGTGCATGTGTGTGTGGTGTGTGTGAAAGTGTGTGTGTGCGTGTGTGCGTGCATGCACACATTGCCATGACCTGCCGTGCCGTGCAAAGCGTGTGTGTGCAAGCAATTTTTCACTCACCTCCTCGCTGGTTTCCGAGCGGGGAAAGCGGGAGAGGCTGTCTGTCTGTCTGGACGGGCAAACAGACCGGGGATTTGTAGCACAACGTATACAGAGAGCTGCACGGCTACTGTTGGCTGCACACGCGCCGGACAGACATACTGCAAGCTAGGCTCACACTCATCAACAGGGATGTACGGAGCGAGCCAGATGTGGCATGCAGACATACACACACACACACACACAGATGCACACACAGACACACAGAAATGCACCGCACACAACACACACACACAACACACCACACGCACACACACACACACACACACAGACACACACACACACCACACACACACACACACACACACACACACACGTAGACACACACCCACACACACACACACACACACACACACACACACAGGCACACAGACACACATGCAGCATCACATACACTCCACAAACATATTCATTTCATATAGCAATAACACGTCGTTACAGATTGGATACAGGTCATTTATTGTACAGGCGGACGGACGGACGGAACGGATAGCGAGATGGATAGCCCGACGAGCGAGGTTGGAAAATATAAAAAACGGCTGAGAAAATGGCATCTAAACGTCAAATCCGACCTCTGACCTTGGTGTCAATCGACGATCATCGCATGACAGTCGTGCACTACGTCAAATCCGACCTCTGACCTTGGGCTGACGTTGAGAAGTGTGCACATGGGGACCGCACCGCTGCCAGTCGATGTGAAGACGAATATGGACAGGATGAAGAGGGGTGATGGGATGAGGTGGCGGTGGTGGTAATGGTGGAGGTGGTGGTGGTGGTGGTGTTGTTGGTGGTGGTGGATGCTCGCTGGCAGATCGATCAGTTGAAATTGATGAATGACTGGGGCGCCGGAGTCACCGCACAAACAGAAAAATGATTAAACACAGTGGGGCCCGGCCTGCCAGCCATGCGGTTTATAACAATTACAGGGCCGGGAGAGGACGACAAGAGGTCACCGCTCATAAGAATCCCTGGCAATTGCGCCGCGCATGCTAAACACAGAGAGGGGCTATATTTAGTAATTATGCTAAACGCGAGTTTATTAAATTCAGACTAATTACAGGCAAGACGAAGGGGATGAGAAATTAGGTTGGTTAAGATATTCCATAAAACAGGATGAATATCTTTGTCGAAGATGAATTATTCTCCCTCTATTTTGAATAAATCAAGTGTTGCGGTTTATCCATTTGGAAGGAGAGAGAGAGAGAGAGAGAGAGAGAGAGAGAGAGAGAGAGAGAGAGCATTCAACACACCCATGATGGCCGGCTGCCTCATGTATCCTGCGTCCATTGTAGAGTGGTGGTTAATTTCCGCAGAAATGAACCTATCCTTTGCGTCCGCAAGATATGCGAATATGTGATGCACGATGATGAACGGTAGGGTGGATGTGATTGTGTCAGGGTCAGAGGTCAGTAGGCTGGTCAGCAGCGATGACAGTGGTTTCTGAAGACAAGCTAACGTACTAAGTGTTAGCTTAGTTAAAAGACGTAAGTACTCGTCCTCTAGGGAACATAACCGAGGCGTTGAGCTACAAATGTCTACACACACGGATAAGCTAAAGTCAGTTAAGAACATACCGAGACACAAAGACCTCGTAGAAAAGACGTAAGAATAAGAAGAAGAAACATCTTTATTGCCGTAGTTTTTGCAAACAAGGAATGTGCTTTCGCCCAATTGGTGCCTAACATTAAACATTGGACATTAAACAGAGTAGAAAGATAGAAATTCAAAAAAATGCAAAAAAAATAAACAATGTGCACAGTAGTGTCCATGGGGGGTGGGAGTGGGAATTTGACCTTTGATACTCTGGGGCGGCAGTAGCTCAGGAGGTAAGGTTGCTGGTTCGATCCCCGGGCTCCGCCTAGCTAAGTGTCGAGGTGTCCCTGAGCAAGACACCACCTAACCCTAACTTCTCCTGACGTGTTGGTTGTTACCTTGCATGGTTGGCACCGCCGTCGGTGTATGAATGGGTGAATGTGAGGCAACACTGTAAAGCGCTTTGGATAAAAGCGCAATATAAATGCAATCCATTTATCTTCCAACTCCTCCACTTCCTCGACAATTAATAATTATGAAGCAATTCTTCCATGTAGGCCAAACTTGGACTGGTGCAGGGGAGCTATCTATATAAAAAGGATGCTTGTATAATAATAAAAGCCCTAAATGGCCTACATGTATCTATATCAATGTCTCCCTTACTCAATGTCTGAAACTGAAACATGTCTTCCCCTTTTCACCATTGTTTCACCATCGCTTCACAAGTGTCTTAGAATCCGTTGCATGCTGGCACATTGTATGCTGTACCGAGTAATTGTCTCATTCATATAAGATGATGACATCATCTCTGTACCACAAAGAGACACTCACGGATGCAGCACCGATACTTGGCATACCGCATAGGCCCACCACGCACTGTCACACTTCTCAGGCTTCACATACACACACACACACACACACACACACACACACACACACGCTTGCACGCACACACACACACACACACACACACACAGTACACTCTGGCACCCCATGCCGGAGCCTTGAAACAATGACGTCTAAATCCGGTGACAATACGGTTCTAATCCGCACAAAACAGAGAGAGAGAGTGGCGAACGAAAAATCAAGGGATTTGGAGAGCAGAAGACCTCGCACGCTAACAAGCAGAGAGGCTAATCCTGATGAACGATAGAAAAAGCGAGGGAATACGCAGTTAGAGCGAGAGACGGGGAGATGTGAGAAACAATAACTGCGAGGATTTCATGAGATTTGCTTTGCAATTAGCTCGTATTATCAGATGGCCATCTATGTCAGTTAGAGTGATTGCCATCCATTTTAGAACCTTGCAATTTGATATAAGAGAATAAACCGGTTTCAGGAAGCATCATGCCGGAAACGTATCGTGAAGACAATGTTATCGTGTTAACTTTACATGCGTTGTCTGTATGGTGGTTGTGCCATGTTCATGACCTTTCTGTTTGATTCCGGGTGTCAACTTGATATGAAAAAGTTACGAGAGACGGGGAGATGTGAGAAACAATAGACGAAAAAAAGAGTTTAATAAAGTTATGTTGTATGACACGACAGGGAAGAAAGGGTGGAGAGCGCCAAAAAGTTGAAATGAAAATGCAAATACGGGTCAGAGTTCATAACCAGAGAGATAGGAAAAAAAGTCTTCGACTGGAGTAAAAATAGACGTGAAACTTCACCTGGATAGCGCACAGTTGTATGGGAGGAAACTTGTGGCATAATTTAAAACTGAAAAAAAGCCTTGAAAGGTTCAAACTCAGTGTTTGGAATGTAATAAAATCAGGTTTCACAAGATTGAAACAAGATTTTGAAGGCTTGCATAATGTTTTGATATGCCGAAAAAAATGCTAATCTCATTATTTAACAATATTATGTGTTTGAGGTCTCCTTCGTCACAACTGCAGCACGATTGTCAAATGTGAATCCAGGTTTGAGACGTAAAATCTGTAAGTTGGTGCACGTAGGGTAGAAAAACCTTTTGAAACGTTGAAACTTTGGCATGGTGTTCTTCCGACACAGATGAGGATCAATTTAGTATCAGTTGAGTATCAACGTTGTCTCAGTGAAGTGTCATGTGACATTATGGCAAATTGACACTCAATGAAGCTGCAAGAACATCTCCGCATATATTGAATATACTGTTATCTGACTATTAAGTAAGAGATGACCTGGCCTTAAGAAAACAGGTTTGCTTGGTACAGACTCTAAATCATTTAATGGGAATTTTTATGTAAAAATAATAAATCCTACGAATAGCGAATCATATAGCAATCACAATATCTGTCAAGATAATCGCAATATGATTTTTCTTCGACCATATCGTGCAGCCCGACGGTCTGGTCTTGCGGACTCATTCTGCCCCCCCCCCCATCTCTCCCTGACCTGTTGAACTGCCGGTGTCATCGCCGCTAATGACGATGATGGTGATGGTGATAATGATGATGATGATGATGAGGGGGAAGAGGATGAGGTTGAGATCGATGGCGAGGCGGACAATGATGATGATCAGTGAAACTGCGAGGATTTCATGAGATTTGCTTTGCAATTAGCTCGTATTATCAGATGGCCATCTATGTCAGTTAGAGTGATTGCCATCCATTTTAGAACCTTGCAATTTGATATAAGAGAATAAACCGGTTTCAGGAAGCATCATGCCGGAAACGTATCGTGAAGACAATGTTATCGTGTTAACTTTACATGCGTTGTCTGTATGGTGGTTGTGCCATGTTCATGACCTTTCTGTTTGATTCCGGGTGTCAACTTGATATGAAAAAGTTCACGCGTTTCTCTTTGTATGTTGTCCGCTTCAGGAATGGGTGAATTATGAAAACCAGGGTTTTATTTGTGCATGTGTGCAGGTGTGTGTGTGTGTGTGTGTGTGTGTGTGTGTGTGTGTGTGTGTGAGTGTGTGTGTGCGCGATGTTTTGATATTGCACGATAGTGTTACTGTATAATTGTGTACGTGTATGTGTTTGCGTGTGTGCACCCTTATGTGTGTGTGTGTGTGTGTTTGTGTGTATGTGCATGTGTGTGTGTGTGTGTGTGTGTGTGTGTGTGTCTGTGTGTGTGTGCACAATTTTTTGCTATGCAAGAGTGTTGCACGAAAGTCTTATTGTATAATTGTGTACGTGCATGTGTGTGTGTGTGTGAAAGTGTGTGTGTGCGTGTGTGCGTGCATGCACACATTGCCATGACCTGCCGTGCCGTGCAAGCGTGTGTGTGCAGCAATTTTTCACTCACCTCCTCGCTGGTTTCCGAGCGGGGAAGCGGGAGAGGCTTTCTGTCTGTCTGGACGGGCAAACAGACCGGGGATTTGTAGCACAACGTATACAGAGAGCTGCACGCTACTGTTGCTGCACACGCGCCCGGACAGACATACTGCAAGCTAGGCTCACACTCATCAACAGGGATATACGGAGCGAGCCAGATGTGCATGCAGACATACACACACACACACACACACACACACACAGATGCACACACAGACACACACAAATGCACCAGATGCACACGTAGATGCACACACACACACACACACACACACACACGCACACACACACACACACACACACACACAGATGCACGGACGGACACACATGCACGCACACACAAACCACACACACAAACACATACTCACACACACATACTCACACACATACTCTCACACACACATACACACTCACTTTGGCAGTTTTATCCACATCTTCTCTCTCTCTCCATCTCTCTCACATATACACACTCTCATTAACACATACACACTCATACACAGCACACACACACACACACACATTCACTTTGGCAGTATTGTCCATATCTCTCTCTCTCTCTCTCTCTCTCTCTCTTTATCTCTCTCACATATACACACTCTCATTCACACACACACACACATACACACACACACACACAACACCACACACGGAGACACACACACACACACACGGGAGACAACACACACACAGACACACACACACACACCCACAGACTTCTCACGTCACGGTGTATTTTATCTCGCTCTCCTCCTAATTGGCTAAACTGCACTCTTCCTAATGAAAATCTAAGAACATCAGCTTCCAGTTTGGCGAATCAAAGGAGCTGTTATCTGAATTGTTATTCAGCAAATCTCCAGGCAATTACCGAGCCGTTGAGTCAATTTACACACGGAAGCATGCACAAAACAACCGAGACCCCTGCGGAAGACGGCCAGGCCAGGGTGGGATGCACACGGCAGGGGTGTGCAATTGATGTATGCATCAAACGTTGCATGTCACTGCAACAGAATCGGATATTTCCTCGATATTTTTTCCATTTGCATCCACTTTAAATTCTGAGGCTTTAGCGTACTTACATACAATCTCTCTCTCTCTCTCTCTCTCTCTCTCTTCCCCACTCGCTCTCTCTTTCTCTCTCTCTCTCTATCTCTCTCTCTCTCTCTCTTTTATATGCATTAATTTTTGTTCTCTCTCCTGCTCTGGCTCAGACACCGCCGCGCTCTCGTACAAAAACATTGCCTTCCCGAGCAGTTGTCGGCGGCAAACGCGTTCCCTCGATCGCCGTCACTATGGCTGCTCCTGATCCGCCGCGGCGCTAACACAGGGCCCCCGCGTTAGCGCCGTGCTATACAACGACTAGCTAAACTCGACCGGATTAAGTGCACCCAAAAAGCTACGGGAGGACAGCTGCCTGTACGACTACAGGCGGCTATACGGGAACGCTTTTACACCTCGCCGCCGCCGCCCCGCGCCTGCCACCCGCTAACGGGAGAATCCATGTGAACTGACAGACGTCACGGCGTCACATTTTCATAAAATAATTGCCGGCTTGCCGTTGTCACCGCGGCGCGCGTTTGCCTGTTTGTGACAAGCGAGGACGAGCTGTGACAAGCTACACACACACTTACGACACCCCCACCCCCCCCCCCAAAAAGAAATAACATCAACTCTAAACTATTTCATTCAATATCACCCACATCCCCGCGCTGCTGTCATCGCACACCGCCGCCTGTAGTGGGCGACGGTGAGTTGACACGCCGCAAACTCAATCCTAAGCTTATTGGGGGGGGGGGGGGGGGGGTGTTTGTCGTGAGCGGAGGTGATGGGCGGCTGCCAGCCATCGTGTGAGGAAGAGGAGGAGGAGGAGGGGGAGGAGGAAGAAGAGGAGGTGGAGGAGGAGGAAGAAGAGGAGGAGGAAGAGGAGTAGGAGGAGGAGGGGGGGGAGGAGGAGTAAGGGGTAAGGGTGGGGGGGACAGGCGTGTATTGATCCAATTGCGCTTGACAAAGCAGAAACTGCTTATTGAGCTAATGTGCCAGGGTGCCGCAATTGATCTCACAATGTCACATCCACCCCCCCTCCCCCTCCCTCCCCCAAACCCCCAACCCCCATATCCCTTATAGAGAGGTAGGGGAGAGTGGAGAGGGAGATCTGGGGGAGGGCGGGGGGGGAAAGAGAGTGTGCGAGAGAGAGGGAGGCAGAAGAGAGAAAGAAAGTGAGAGAAAGAGAGAGTGGATATGGCTTGTCGGCTATTGGATTGAGAAGGCACCTGAAGTTAGACCTGGAGAGAGCCTCGTCTCTGGCCTCGCCGCTCCCTCTGTTGCCTAACAGCCTGCCTCTCCTCGTGCACGTGCTGCTGGTGCACGTGTCTCATCCCCCCGCTCCCCCTCCCCCCCCCCCCTTTTTTTTTTTATTTGCTGCTTCTGGAAACATCGCTTTTTTTGCATGGCTATATCTCTACCATCTGTCTCTCTGTGGCTTTTTCTTTTCTTATCTTTAGGTTCTCTCTCTCTCTCTCTCTCTCTCTCTCTCTCTCTCTCTATCACTCTATCTGTCTCGCTCTCTCTCTCTATCTGTCTCTCTCTCTCTCTCTCCCTCTCCCTCTCTCTCTCTGTAGCTCGCTCTCGATGGTTAAGTTGTCCTCCTCCCCGATATATGTTTAGCTTATTTCAGTGGAGGTGTGTGTGTGTGTGTGTGTGTGTGTGTGTGTGTGTGTGTGTGTGTGTGTGTGTGTGTGTGTGTGTGTGTGTGTGGTGTGTGTGTGTGTGTGTGTGTGTGTCGTGTGTGTCTGTTGTGTGCGTGTGTGCGTGCGTGCGTGCGTGTGTGTGTGTGTGGTAAATCTGGGCGAGCAGGGGATAAAACAAGGATAGATGACTAATACCTTTCAGGCCGTGTGAGTATGCGTTTTTTTCAAATACGTGTCCGGAAACGTTGCCATAGTTACAGTTAAAATGTTGCAGACTGGCTAAGTGAACGATGAAGAAAACTATTCTCTCCGCACTCTACCTTTCTACTTCTTTATTTTTCTAACGTCCATCTTTTGCTTGTGTAACTTTTCTCTTTGTATCTGTTAAAAGCAAAAACATCAATTTTCTTAGAGCTATTTGTAGATCATAATGCAATTATTCATCATAAATGCTGCTTGTCTTTGACATTTTTGAATCTCCTGCAATACAAAGTAATTTTAAGAGCCATTTCCTGACAAATGGGTTTTAGTGTAGTCAACAGCATGTAACCCCTCCGATCGGTCCCCGGAAAAAAATGAAAAGATAAAGTGGCTCCCGGGACTTTAAGATATCCAAGAAGAGAACATCCGTCTTACCGAGGTCAAAGGTCAGCCCACTTAAGACTGTGCAGTTCCATCTCCATCTGCACTCAGCTTGTACTGACCTCAGGAAACACTGAGATTCAAGAATACAAAAAAGCTAAGATAACAGAAAGGGAAGTCAATGTATGAGACAGCAGGAGATAGATTAGCAGAGTGCCCCCCCAGTGCCCTCTGATGCCCCCACTGTGTTCGTGGGTGTGTGGGTGTGCAGGTGTGTGAGTGCAGGTGTGTGGTGTGTGTGTGTGTGTGTGTGTGCTCCAGGCCCCTGTAGTCAGCCAGCATGTTCCAGGCAGCACCAAGGCAAGGCAGGTGGGGTTGGTGGGCTTTGATAGTGGGGGGGGGGGGGTTTGTGGTGGTGGGTTGGGGGACGTGGGGGGCGAGGTTGGGGGGGGGGGGACATGGGTGCCGTTGATGGACGAGGCGGAGCCTTTGCGGCTTCAGCACTGGAAGTGCTTTAAGCGCCCGGGCCCCTGGGATGAACAGGAGGCCCCGTGACTTATGGACCTGCCACCACCAGAGCCCCACCCCCCGACCCCTCCTCCTCTTACCCCCCCTATAGTGCAGGGACGTATGAGGAAGCGGGGGGAGAGGGGGGGGGGGGGGGGGGCCGGAGGCATGGCCGTCGGGAAACAAGGTGATTGTGTCGCTGAACATCCGTACGCCTACGGTGATAGAAGTCCGGGGCTTCTTCTTCCTCCTCCGCCTCCTTCTCCTTCTCTACCTTTCTCCTCCTCCTCTTCTTTCCTCCTCCTCCTCCTCCCC
>PIJE02001607.1:86109-98609 GCA_002895965.2 Coryphaenoides rupestris
CGAGAGACAGCCGGCGTGATCTCCGGCATTACCATGCACCGCCACCACCCGTCCACCCCACTCTCTCTCCACCCCAGTGGCGCTCCATGGATTCTGTCAGGTGCATGCGGCGATTGTTCGAGAGACGCTCTGGCCGGTCACTTTGGAAGACAGAGGGGGGTGGTGGGAGGTTGGGGGGACGGATGGAGGAGTAGTGGGGGGGGCGGTTGGGGTTGGGGTGGTGGCAGTGGCGGTGGTGGTGGTGGTGGTGGTGGTGGTGGTGGTGGTGGTGGTGGCGTGGGTTGGAGAAAGAGAGACAAAAAGAAAACCTGGACTTTGTTTTGAGTGTGAAAGAAGTGGCGTGAGGTGGGGAATATCAATCCGGTCCACCTTCACAACAGTCTCTCTCTCTCTCTCTCTCTCTCTCTCTCTCTCTCTCTCTCTCTCTCTCTCTCTCTCTCTCTGCCCTCCCTGCCCCCGTCAACTGCTCTCTCTCTCTCTCTCTCCACCTCTCTCTCTCTCGCTCTCTCCTTCTCTTTCACTCTTTCTTTCTCTCTCTCTCTGGAGCAGTCACCTGTCACAATTATCCTCTCTCTCTCTCTCTCTCTCTCTCTCTCTCTCTCTCTCTCTCTCCCCAACCTCTGAAGCAGTTACCTGTCACCTCTGTCCTTTCTCTCTCTCTCTCCTTATTGTCCGGCTCTCTCTCTCTCTCCCTTTCTCTCAGTGTGAACCCCCCTCCCTCCTGTGCATTGTGCATTGTACATCTCTCTCTCTCTCTCTCTCTCTCTCTCTTTCCTTCTCTCAGTGTGAAACTCTCTCTCCCCTTGTCCAGACACCCTTTATACTTCCATGCCCCTCCATCCCCGCCATCCATCATCCGCCATCATCTCTCTCTTTTTCTTTTTGTTAGTCGCCTCCCACTCCTACTTTCCCTCTGCCCCCCGCCTTATGCAACATCCACTCCCCCTCCCTCCCTCCCTCCCCCCCTCCCTCCCCTTTCCGCCCCTGCAGATCAGGTTGCTCCTCTCACCCTCCTCCCCCTCCCTGTTTCGTTCCCGTCCAAAGGTTTCTCTCCCTTTTTTTCTTCTTCTTTTTTTTACTTTTACCTGTGACAGCTAGGACGGGATGATTGACAGGCCCCCCACCCCCCCCACACACACACACACACACACACCCCTCGCCCCCCACTCCCCATCCCCTCCGCTACCCCTCGGCCACATGTCCCCTCCATCCCACCACCACCACCACCACCACCACCACCACCGCATTTTCCCCTGCTGAACACCACCACCACCACCATTACCACCACATAGAGAGAGAGAGAGAGAGAGAGAGAGAGAGAGAGAGAGAGAGAGAGAGAGTCAACACATAGAATTACAAGAGTAACAGTTGTGTGCAGGTAGGAACGTCTGCCATGTCACTGTCTTGTATACCGCTGCAGCAGTACAAGTAGGTAATGCTGAATACAGTGTATTCAGCGTGGAGAGACCCAGGCTCTCATGCATCGCTGAAGGCAGTCTGCACACACATGCACAAACACTACTATGCACTGACACACACACACACGTACATGCACACACACACACACATGTACCTGCACACAAACACATGCTTACATGCATGTATGCACACACACACACACACACACTCACACTCACACTCACACACACATGCAGACTCACAGAAGCACCCATACACACACCTACATGCACACACACACACACACACACACCTGCATATCTACACTTACATCTACACACACACTCGCATACCTGCACTTGCACTTACACTTACACACACACACACACACACACACACACATCTGCATAGCTACACTGCACACACAGACATGCTCACATACAGACACACACACACACACACACACACACACGCACAAACAGAGTTAATTAACCCAGACATAATCCAGGTTCACGAGCCATGAGGGCTTGATATGATATGTGCATGTATGTGTGCTCCGACACACACACACATGCACACACACACACACACACACACACACACACACACACACACACACCGCTCGGCAGCCATATCCACCACGGATATCATGAGCCGCGGGGGGTTTGCTGGTAATTACCACATCAACATGTAGCCTAGCGGCAGCCTGCGTCTCCTCGACTCGACCCCGCCATCCGCTGCGCGGGAGACGCAGACGGAGAGAGGGGGGGGGGAGAGGGAATCGGTCGAGATCGATAAACACACATCTGAGTTTCACGATATTTCAACGTGTCCCGCTGAACACGCTGTTCCCCCCCCTCCTTCACCATCACCACCCCCCTCCTCCTCCTCATCAACCATGTTGCATTTTGTTGCATCACGCATTGCAATAACCACCCACCTTCTTCATACTGAGGAGAGAAAAAAATACAGAAACACCAGAAGACATCTCTGAAAAGCCGTAGTGGTGGTGGTACATGTCTCTCTCTCTATCGCTCTCTCTCTCTCTGTCGCTGCCTCTCTCTCTCTCTCTCTCTCTCTCTCTCTCTCTCTCTCTCTCTCTCTCTCGCTCCCTCTTTGCTGTCTCTTATTTTGCCTTCTGGCAAAGAAAGTGCCGACAAAAAAGCCTCCATATTTGTTCATGACCATAAAATGAGAAATCTCAAATGTGCAACACTAAATAAAAAGAAATGAGTAGGAACAGATGAGAAAAGTTTCCCGACAAACCTTTGCATGGGATCACTTGAAACAACAGGAATTACAATGGAGTGTTGGTTAAAATTACTTCATGGTTTCACTGATAATTGTTTAATTCCCTCCTCTAAAATGGCAGCAGATGTCTACAGTATCATACGGTTCTTCAAGCTGTCCCACACTGCTGATGATCTCCAAGCCAATCAAACAAATAAAACACTTAAAAATCACACGAAACATTTGGCATCATATCAAGCGTTAGCATCGCGGTTAGCGTTAGCATCCATCGCGACTAGCGGTGCATTAATGGATTGACCGACCTCTAATTAATTATTTACATTCAGCATGCATGATATGTGGTGAATCACGCGCCATCATTGTGGAGTGTGTGTGTGTGTGTGTGTGTGTGTGTGTGGTGGCTGGTTTAAGCAGCCTCACCTGATCCCCCCCCCCAGTCAGCCTGTGGTGCATTGGCTAATCGAGGTCCACGGGTTAAACCAGCCGGCACGCACGCCAACAGACTTCGACAATAAACCGGTTTATTCAACACCCTCCCGTGTCCTGATGTTGGAGGAGCCGCAAAATGTGGATATTGTTCAATCAAGAGGGTTTTCATTGTGCACTCGTGCTCTGGGAGATGCATTGAAATCGCATTTTAGTAAGTGAAGCATGAGCAATGGCGCCGATGGCAAGGACCCCATGCATCTGGATGAGTGCATGTTGTGTTAGAAACAGACCACTCTGGGTGTGTGTGCCTTTGCCTTTTTGTTTATCGTGTTGATTTTAAGGTGAATGATCTTGATGGAAGTGTGCTATAGATCGCCATCCCGAATGTCCTTATACAGAAAGATGCTTCCATCAAGATCATACACGTTAAATCAACTTGACAAATCCTTTTTTTTAACAATAAAAATTACACAAAGAACACTCAGGGCCAATGCATTGTCCTGTCACTCTATCTATCTATACGGCAAAACAGCACTTTTAAAGGGGACCTGTTATGCCACCAGGTGTGAGTGTGATTAGCCGTTGCAAGCCGTACTCACAATTGCCATGTGAGTACCGTCGAGTGACATCACAAGTGGGAATGTCCACCTCCCTAGATGTATGATTACTGGATCAGTCTACCAGCCGACCCAGTGGACTGTACCGACATCTAAACTGATCTAGACAGCATACATCTAGGTGGACATTCCCACTTGTGATGTCACTAGACGGCAGTCACATGGCAATTGCGAAGCGGCACACCCACGCTCTCTCTCCTCCTCCTCCTCCTCCTCCTCCTCCCCACTCCTAAATCGGAGTTTCTTTCTGCAGGCCATCAGGACTGTGAACTCTGACCTCACTATCCACTCCCATGCATATAACCTGATACTAAATGTTTTATATTGCCCTGTTGTTGATATGCCTTATTGATTATTATATATATTTTTTAAAAGCCCCAAAAAACCTGGTCCTTTTGCTGTAAAGACTGTAAATAGTGTGGATATTTGATTCTTTGGTTATTTGTATTTGTTCTGTTGCTCATTCTGCCGGGCATCGCCACTTTTTCATTTCACTACTCTGTGTGTGTGACTTTGCTTTTGTTTATCATGTTGATTTTAATGTGAATGTTGATGGAAGTGTGCTATAGATGCCCGTCCCAAATGTCCTTATAAGACGCTTCCATCAAGACCCTGGATGTGTATGTGACCATTAAAGTTCTTGAATCTTGACTCCTCCTCCTCCTCCTCCTCCTCCTCCTCTTCCTCCTCCCCCCCCCCTAGCGGACGGCGGGTGCGGGGGCACGCTGCGTGGGCAGAGTGGGGTGATCCACAGCCCCAACTACCCGGGGGAGTACCTGAACAACGCCGACTGCACGTGGACGGTGCTGGCGGAGCCCGGCGACACCATTGCCCTGGTCTTCTCCGACTTCCAGCTGGAGGACAACTACGACCTCCTGGAGGTCAGCGGCACCGACGGCTCCTCCCAGTGGTGAGTGCGGCTCACTGCGGCGGCGGGATGACGATGCCGGTGATGGCGACGGCGACAGTTGCCATGTGTTTGCCTTTGCGTTGAGCGTTGCTTCCGCTCATGACACTGATAATAAGTGTTGTTTGGATTGTCAATGGGTGAGAGATGGATGGTGAAATGGCGTACATCGCTGTGACAAGACGTTGGGTCGATGGTCACGTATACACATACATATGTAGATATATTTATACACATATTTCTACATGTTTACATACACTAACGTAGACGTGCCCAAGCACAGACGCGCACTCTCTTGTATGTTGGCCGTGGTTGCCATGGTTCAGTCACTCATTCCCTCGCCCGATGACGCACGCACACACACACACACACACACACACACAACACACACACACACAACACCACACCACACACACACACACACAGGCGCTGATGAAGAAGCAGGCATACTGGCCTCGGTGTTGGTCTCTCACCATCTGTGGCAGCTCCTCCTCTCCCTGACAGCTCTCTCTCTCTCTCTCTCTCTCTCTCTCTCTCTCTCTCTCTCTCTCTCTCTCTCTCTCTCTCTCTCTCTCACCCTCCCTCCCTCCCTCCTCCTTCTTCAGCTCAGGAAGTAATTAGTGGGCTTGATTACCGCTGCTTCACACACACACACACACACACACACACACACACACACACACACACACACACACACACACACACATGCGCGCGTGCGGTGGGAGAAGGTGTGAGCATGTGTGGGGTCTTCTTGTGTGGTATTAAGTACATTAATTATATAAATTAACACAGACACCTGTCCATTCATAACAGAGCTGATCACATGTTTGACACTTACCAGTCATGCCGGTAATGTCTTAGTTGTCGTAGTGTGGTAGTGTGGTAGGTGTAGGCCTATTCATTGAAAGTATGGGACCTCGTGAAATGCGGTGTACACAAACACTATTACCCACCCGACATCGCTGTACAACACTCACCACATCGCTTATTCATGCCCACGCCAACCGCACGGGTTTATCAAATATATTTTAGACAGAAGACCTACATCTGACAGGACAGGGCCATTCCAACGAGAGTTGCTCAGCAGAGGAAACTGGTTCACGAGAAAAGAAAGTATGCAAAGGAGCTCATAATGCTCAGAATCCGGTGGCCTCGGTACAGTGAGTAGGCGTTTTACTCATTCACTCAGTAGCTACAGCCAAAGCGTCTCTTCGGATGGGGACATGAATGAGTCTGAAGTCGGTGGATTGTGCCTCGCAGCCCGATATCAGAGTCTCTTTTACCGTCTCTTGAACACTAAAAGTGGATCCCTTCCCGAACCCCAGGCACCCCCCCCCCCCTCCCCCCCGCCATCGAGGCCAGACCCCCCTCCACCCAAGCGTGTGCTGCCCTTGCACATTTTATGATGTCATCAGCTCCTCGTCTCCAGATTATGATTGCCCCCCCCCCCCTCCTCCACCCTCCTCCCCCAACCCCCCCGAGGCCGGCGGGTGGCTCGGCCCTCCTGAGCGTGTCGTCTCCGTGGCAACTGTCGCTGGTCGGTGCCCACGGCGATGTACCTGCTGCATTGGCTCGGCGGCGGCGGCGCCTTCGAAGTGCGAAAGAACAGAGTGGGAGTGTAAGAGAGAGAGGCAGGGGGGACGGGGGGGAAGGGGGGGGGGAGGGGATGAGGGATTGGGGGAGAGAGAGAGACAGGGAGTATTGGCAAGTGGTAGAGAGAGAGAGAGAGAGAAAGAGAGAGTGTGTGTGTGTGTCACAGTCGCACGTTGCTGTGAAGAGGGCCACGTAGCGCGGTTCGGATGTGATCCTGGACGACTTCAGCCGTCAAGCTGTTGTTGTGGTTGTTGTTGTTGGTTCACGTTTCAATCGCATCGCGGTCTCTATGCTTTTTACTCCGCGATCATTTAAGACACGAATACAGTCTACGTACGGGTGGTGAATTCGTCTTCCCAACCTGTGATCGGATTTTAAATATGTGTCGTAGAGATTTGGATTTGGTCGTTGACTGGAGGCAAATGTCTTGGAAGTTTTCAGTAAGTTGCGTGGGTGCAGTAAGGAGAGATGGTGGTGAAACGGAGGATCCATTAGAAAGTATGGGTGGCAGCGCCGGCGATATGGAAAAATGTACGATCACGATAATTCATTTGACACGATATCGATAAATGTCTAACTGAAGGTTATTACATTGAAGAGTATGGAAATGTTGATAGCATGGTATCAGACTAAAGCTCGTTTTCCTTTCTTACTGACATTCCAAACCTGATATTTGTTCATTTTAAGGGCATATATTCTCAACGGAATTCATTTACACTGTAAAACTGGGTATCACGATTCCAAGACGATGAACATTAATCCTCAGTTATGGCCCAGCCCTAATCGGTGGTGGTATAGCGGGTTCAGATGGAGATGGGTAAGCAGGCCCCCAGTCCATTGCATTTTTACCTTTCATGCCTTTTATGTGTCCTATTTCAAGGTGGGCTATTTTTGGGGAGGGGTGGGAATGAGAAACAAATCTATGATGAAATCTATGTGTCTTTGGGATTTTAGATTATGTGTGTGTGTCTGTGTGTGTGCCTGTGTGTGTGTGTGTGTGTGTGTGTGTGTGTGTGTGTGTGTGTGTGTGTGTGTGTGTGTGTGTGTGTGTGTGTGTGTGTGTGTGTGTGTGTGTGTGTGTGCCGGCTATTGATTGACGTCTGAGTGACGGTGGGGCCGGGGTACGCTAGGGATACGGCGCTGTGCTGGGGACCGGGGTCAACACCTGCCTTCCTGTTATTGATCGACAAGGGGGGGGGTGGCTAAAGGAGCTAAAGGAGCTAAGGGGAATCGGGTCAAGTTTGCATGATCCCTAACACTGACTGCCCTGAGGCTGGGTGTATGGGAGCGCATGTGTGAACATATGTCGCTCTTTATATAAATATATATACTGTGTGTGCGTGCGTGTGTGTGTGTGTACATGCCCGCGCTTACGTGGACACACAAGCCTACGCTCCCATCCATCAATGCCAAGAACGCCACTCCAGGCTCGGTCGTCCTTAAGCACCCGTATTCTTACGCCTCGCCCTGGCGCCGGCGATTTGATTGGCGTCGGTGGCAGCGGCGGTCCTGCTGCGTCGGCACTCCCGGGACGGCGGCGCTCTGCACAGACGGACAGCCCTGATGACTCGAAGCCAGTCGAGGAGAAGCACAGCTCAATATGGATTGGATGTGGCAGCAGGAGGAGAGACCGGTTCCCCCCCCCCACCCATCACCACCACCACCCCAAAACAACAGAACACAAAAACAAGCCAAACTTTTCTTGCCAACCTACAAAGGTTCCCTGGGTGTGAACACAACTTCTTTTCCCCCTTGATGGCAGATCTGAGAGCCGGTTGTGACGTACCGCCCTTATGAAAGGACGTCTCTCCCCCTCCTAATCCACCCCCCCCCCTCCAGGGGCCCCCACAACAAGGAGATGGGGAGCCCACTCTGGGGGATGGAAGCCCGAAAAGGACACACGGCGACAGAAAAAAGTAAAAACTCTGCTGCGATGTATTACCAGAGTCAGGGAGTGTCGGTGAATACCTATTGATTTGTTTGTTAAAGGTTCTCTCACCTGAGGCCAGCTTTTAGGCCTCAGAAGCCAGCGATGTCTTCAGGCAGTAAGAGCGGTTGTCGCAACAGGAAGGTTGCTGGTTCGATCCACTGAGAGGTGTCCCTGAGCAAGACGCCTAAGAAGAAGAAGAACTTTATTAATCCACACTTTTTATGGTCACACAAACACAGCATGTTTTGAAGTGGTGGCCGCCAAACACACACACATGCAGGGTGGGTGGCCCGTGGAAATTATGTCTCTGCTTTTAACCCATCCTGAGTTATGCTGCCCCTCCAGGGGCAGCCAGGAGCAGTGGGCAGCCGTTCTTGACAGCACCCGGGGACCATCAGCTCCTTCGTCCACGTCTTGGTCAAGGACTAGACAGGAGAAGCGATTCTTCGCGTGTTTTTAATTGGGGTTCTGACTCCGTAAGGAGACCCCGCAGAGCACGGGGAGAACATGCAAACTCCACACAGAACGGCCGGGAGATCACCCACCTGGGAACCCCGAGTCAACAGCGCCCCAGGTAGGAATCGATCCCAGGACCTTCTTGCTGTGAGGCGGCAGTGCAAGCACTGCACCACCGTGCCCGCCTAACTAACCCTAACTGCTCCTGACGTGTTGGTTGTTACCTTGCATGGTTGGCACCGCCGTCGGTGTATGAATGGGTGAATGTGAGGCAACACTGTAAAGCGCTTTGGATAAAAGTGCTGTATAAATACAATCTATTTACCATTTCTCTCTCCACCTTTTCTCCCTCTCTTGCTCTCTCTCCCTCTCTCTCCGTCTCGTCTATTCAAATGGAGACTCTTCTCGGTTTGATAGATTTTTTTTTAACCCGGTACTGTAGGAACTCAACGCTAACCGACCCGAGCGATGCGTCACAGGAAGTCCACCGCATCCACCATCCTCCTCCACCTCCCCACCTCAGTGGATCTGCCGCCAGAACACTCAGGCTTTGTGTGTGTGTGTGTGTGTGTGTGTGTGTGTGTGTGTGTGTGTGTGTGTGTGTGTGTGTGTGTGTGTGTGCGTGTGTGCGTGTGCGTGTGTGTCTGTGTGTTTGTTGTGAGAGTGGGTAACGGGGTGTACTTGCAGCATATACTCTCTCCGAGTAGATGGAGGGGTGAGGGGGAGGGGCTGACAGCATCATCCATCACGTCGAAACTATTGGCCGACAGACACATGCGCTGCTCTCGAGCACTTCCTGCAATAAAACACTCACTTTGATGACGTGTGCCTGTGTGTGTGTGTGTGTGTGTGTGTGTGTGTGTGTGTGTGTGTGTGTGTGTGTGTGTGTGTGTGTGTGTGTGTGTGTGTGTGTGTGTGTGTGTGTGCCTGTGTGTGTGTGCCTGTGTGTGTGTGTGTGTGTGTAGGTGTGTGTGTGTGTGTGTGGGTGTGTGCTGGGCCATTGTTTGCCTGCCAGCCAGCCAAAAGAACAGGTAATTTCCGATCTTCCCCTGTTTGAGAATACAATTCATTACATGGGGTGTAGGTAGGTGTTCGTAGTCACAGGCGTGTATATTTATACAGAGAATCCACATTAACTGACAAAGAGGCTTCGTTGTGGACATTTGTGTGTGTGTGTGTGTGTGTGTGTCTTCCTTTCCTCTTCGTCACGTGGATGGCCAGTTTAAAAACATGTACATTCAAAAATTCAAATAGAATTCAACAAAGGGTTGCCAGTCCCATCACATTGTGGAGTAGTCTCAATATTACATTTTGTGTATTTTCTCTGCCACATTCTTTAGCCTCCCAAAAATGTTCTTCATTTTTCTCATTAATGTGTGTACATTAGGTCTACATATAGCATATGAGTGGCTCGATTCACCGACTGTCTCCTCGACACACCCTGTTTTCAAAACCTTTGAATCCAGCAGAAGCAGTACATGGCCGTACTGCTATCTGTCGGTTTCATTGCATTTCGCTCAGAGGCATTTGGCTTTGGGTCAAAAAGTGGTCCTCGCTCAGACTCTGCAGACAGCATTAGCTCTTTCCAGCCCCCGCAAAGTTTCTAAAGTAGACATCACAATGACAGGACTTTCAGGAGCATTGATTTAGCCCTACGAGTAGTGAAAAATGTGTGAAGTTTAGTGATAAAGGCATTCATCAAAGTAACCGTCTCAAAGGGATTTACAAGCGCACATTAAAAACGCGGGCATAATAACTTCCCTCCATCCCGCTGGAACAATAGAAAACGCTGAGAGATAAAACCCTCCACGTTGAAATGGATCTAGACAAGAGAGTGTACCGTCTGGCGTGTTTTGGTACTTACACGATGCTTTTCCCCTGAATACTTGTACCGTTGTTCTCATAGCTATTATTCAGCATTTCCCGGGACGATCATTCAATTTCACCCTCAAGATTATTTTGGGTGTAGTTACGGGTGGAGTGAGCGGAGACAAAAGGTTCCCCAAATGTGCGGGACCTTTGCGGGTCATTAACTTGTGCCGAGGTCCAATTCCGACTCCAACCCCGGTCCTCTTAACCGGCCGCACCTCCTCCTGTTCCCTCCGTCTTGAACTCGCTCTCGTCTTTTTCCGCAGCGTCATCTCAATTTGACGTGCTTTGTTTTTTTGTTTGTCCCTTTTTTTCCGCTGCGTCAGCTTTGCGCTTCTCAAACTACGGTATGGGTTGTCAGTCCCATCTGAAGGGTCGATAGCAGTTATTGACGTTTTCTTGTACCATCACCCCCCCCCTCCATCCTCCATCCTCGGCGTCTGTTTGTCCAACTCAGGCCCTTATAAAACAACAACCACTGCTGTTGTGGTTGGAGGGACTCAATCTCGGGGCCGTGTCATTGATCAAAACCCTAACGGCGGGTGAAATGGCAGTGAGGTGGCGTCTCCGTAGCCAACACTTCGCCAGTGGAGAGATTGTCTGAAACCTTCTCTCCAGAATACCCCCCGGCCCCCCCCCACCACCCCGACCCCCCCTGCTGTTTCACATCCCTCAGACTATAGGGACGTCAGTGCAACTTGCGATGTCTTGCTGAACCAAATGTGTACGTATGAGGCATGAATATACAGTGGGCTTAGTGTCTTGCGAGGTGCTATTTGGTGTAACCTTAACCCTATTAAAATGACATTCATGTCACTTACCTGTCAAACATGTCATAGGGCAGTAGCTCAGGAGGTAAGTGTGGTTGTCTGGCAACAGGAAGGTCGCTGGTTTGACCCCCGGGCTCCCCCTCCTAGCTAAGTGTCGAGGTGTCCCTGAGCAAGACGCCGCCGAACCCCAACTGCTCCTGACGTGTTGGTTGTTACCTTGCATGGTTGGCACCGCCGACGGTGTATGAATGGGTGAATGTGAGGCAATACTGTAAAGCGCTTTTGGATAAAAGCGCAATATAAATGCAATCCATTTACCGTTTACCATTCATAAGTTTAAACAAAATCGAATGTGATCAGAATGTGAATGCGGGTGCAAAAGTGAGAACGCAACTCCCGCCTCCAGCTCTGTGTCAGCCCATAGCAGGGCTCTACAGAGGAAGCGATGGAGAAAAGAAAAGGTAATGAAACTGCGTAATACGATGCCTGTACGCATGGTCAGGAAGTTACATCGATGGGTCTCCAGCCGTGTGTCTCGTAGCATACGTACCCCGCTAGCGCTGACCTATAAATACGACCGCAGAGTGCACACACACACAGGGCCGCCCGTAATGGGAACGTCTCTGCGCATGTGGGAGTCACGGCGTGGCTGTGTGTTTATGATGCGATGCTCTGCTGGGAGAGGAAGCGGTCGGACCTAATAGACTGTGTGTGTGTGTGTGTGTATGTGTGTGTGTGTGTGTGTGTGTGTGTGTGTGTGCGCGGGCTTGTTTGCAGTACCTTCGGAACATCTTGTCCCGGCACATCTCAGGAGTGGGTGGAGTTGTCACTGTTCTCCCTCCCTCTCCATCTCCCTCTCCCTCCCACTCATCCCTCCCCCCCTTTCCCCTCTCCCCCCCACACCCCCACCCTCACACCCCACCCCTTCCTCCAACACCAACACTGTTTTTATGTATATAGAATCTAAGCATATGCAAAGCAAAAAGAAAGACCCCCCCTCCCTCACACACACACACACACACACACACACACACAGACATACACACACACACACACACACACACACACACAGACATACACACACACACACACACACACACACACACACACAGTAGCAAAAGCCTGAGCATCAGCATCAGCCTCTCGGCAACAGGAGCCACAGCGGTGGTGGTGAACAGCTGACGAGAGAGAGAGAGAGAGAGAGAGAGAGAGAGAGAGAGAGAGAGAGAGAGAGAGAGAGAGAGAGAGAGAGAGGTTTGGAGCGCCCGCTGTAGGCAGTA
>PIJE02001607.1:103609-106109 GCA_002895965.2 Coryphaenoides rupestris
CACACACACGTACACACACGTACAAATACACATACAACCCTGTGTACATGTAGACTTAAGGTCCTGTAAAGACACAGGGATATACTTGTAATTTAACTGCCACTCAACATCTGGAAATCTATATCTTTATATATACAGTATATATATATATCTCCTATATGTCTGTGTGCCTAAACACCAAACACACACACACACACACACACACATTGTACGGAGACAAGAGTGTTCTGCTCGTGCTAGCAGCCTCGAATGAGTCCTAACAAGTCGAGTCCAGGGTTCCATTTTGCGGAGAGGAACACACTGTTCGTCTTCTGCGGTTCCGTTATCAGACAGGACTCATGACGGCCTGTGTGTGTGTGTGTGTGTGTGTGTGTGTGTGTGTGTGTGTGTGTGTGTGTGTGTGTGTGTGTGTGTGTGTGTGTGTGTGTGTGTGTGTGTGTGTGTGTGTGTGTGTGTGTGTGTGTGTGTGAGTGCATATGCTAAATGGCTTCTCTAAGTAGAGCACGTGGATAACAAATACGCTGCAGACTCCAGCAGCTCAGCTCGCCGGCGCTGCGGGTGTGAAGGAATGCGTTTACGTCCGACGTCCACATGGTGGCTCCTGTTTCTCTCTCTCTCACAACCACCACCCCACCCACCCAACCCCTAACACACGGTTACATACAGACACACACACATACACACACACACACACACACACACACACACACACACACACAGCAGCTAGCAGTGAGCAGCTACACGGCTACGTTGCCATGCTAGAGTCTAGGCCGTGAGCCACGTGAGCCCGGCCTCCGTTCTCCGTTCTCCCGCTGACCTCGTTCAGTCCATCCAAACGCTCGCTGGGAGCTGCACAAGCCTGCCAGCCGCAAAACCTTTAACAACCCAAACGCCAAACATAGCGTGTGGAATGAAATGCGACCTGAATCGAACACAAATATGCAGAATGCACGATATGCAGCACATACAGCACACAACACAACACAGGAGTAGGAAGACACTGCATCACACACACAACGCCACACACACACACACCACACACACACCAACACACACATCACACACACACACACCACACACACATGCACACACACACACCGTGCACATGTGCCTGGCTCCGCCCCAGCCCAGGCCAGCCCAGCTCAGCCCAGCCCAGCCAGCCAGCCCTCAGCCCAGCCCAGCTCCCAGCCCAGCTCAGCCCAGCCCAGCCTCCCAGCCCAGCTCAGCTCAGCCCAGCCCAGTCCGGCCCAGTCCGGCTCAGACCCTGTACAACCCCGGGGTCAGACCCCAGCAAGAGGCCTGTCAATTACCAGATGTCTGTTCCTCTCAGCCGGGGCTCTCGGCACACACACACACACACATACACGCCACACATACACACCACACACCACAACACACACACACACACACACACACACACACACACACACACACACACACACACACACACACACACACACACACACACACACACACACACACACACACACACACACACACACACACACACACACACACACACACACCAAATGTTGCTTTTCCCTCATATGGACACACAGGCCGAACTTGGGACTGCTGCTGTTGTTGTTGTTGTTGTGATCATTCTGTCTTACCGCTGTCTCACAGCTCTGCATCTGTAGCTGACCGTGTGTGTGTGTGTGTGTGTGAGTGTGTGTGTGTGTGTGTGTGTGTGTGTGTGTGTGTGTGTGTGTGTGTGTGTGTGTGTGTGTGTGTGTGTGTATGTGTATGTGTATGTGTGTGTGTGTGTGTGTGTGTGTGTGTGTGTGTGTGTGTGTGTGTGTGTGTGTGTGTGTGTGTGTGTGTGTGTGTGTGTGTGTGTGTGTGTGTACCGCTCCCGTCCACAACAACAGTGTGACTCTGAACACTCTGAAGTCATGAGAGTGAGAGTGAGGGCAGCCATTGCAGTGTGATGGATTTGGATTTGAAACTGGTATGACTGGAACTCGGCTGAACGAGGTTGTTTGTCAGAATATTCAGTGTGTGTACACATGGACACACGTGAGCGGGACCGGTCCTGTCTGCAGTGTGCACTTCTACATGTATGTTCAGAGAAGTCTAGTATCGAGGAGCACCGTCGAGCATTCCCCTGACGGAAGGTCTCTTCTTTTGGTCTTTATTTCATGTTGTGTACTTTGGAAATATAATCAATCAGAGCAACAAGATTGCATCATTGCCAGGGGTGGGGGAGGTGGGGTGATGCATTGTGTCCACACGATTAATTATTAAAAAATAATAATCATAATGGCTTCCTGTTTATTTTTTCTGATGATCAGACAAATTGAGTATTACACTCAGATCAGATGCTCTTTGAGCCTCTCTCTCTCTCTCTCTCTCTCTCTCTCTCTCTCTCTCTCTCTCTCTCTCTCTCTCTCTGCTGCATATTAATTAATTAAGTGCACGACTTCAGAGAAGTGCTGGGTGGTCCGGTCTGGGCCTTGGCACCGCCGATCATATCGTTGACACAACAGGAAACCGTCCG
>PIJE02001608.1:0-15735 GCA_002895965.2 Coryphaenoides rupestris
CTTCTCCTCCTTCTCTGGGGGCATTACTCACACAGCATGTGACGTCACCGATGGTCGTCCTCCGCCATCTTGAATCCGGACGCCTTTGAATAGCCCCCCTCTCTCCCCACTACTGTCCCGTTCTGATTGATTTTACTTTATGTATTTTTATTTCCCTGCCCTTTCTTTCACATGTGGGTGACCTCACCGAGATTATACTTCACATTAGAAGACGGTACAAACTCATGTGTGTACGCTTTTAGCTTAAATTATTTACTTTCTTGTCTTGTTTTTTCTATCTGGCAACGTGCATCGTATTGACTCACGGACCTTTTTATTTATTCCGTTTGACCGTCCTGCTCCACTTTTCTGCTTATTACAGCCCTGCAGAGCAGCATTTGTAGCACCCAGATTCATAATCCGGTGTTATTAATATTCCACGTGGTTCGTGCACATAGGGGCCCACGTGGTTCCATGTGCATAGTGCTGACTCGTGTGGATGGCTGCCTATCCTACATTGATATTATTTATGATCCATACATTACTTTCAATATATATATCGTCAATTATCCATTGTTCTACCCCGCAACAGGACCCTTGCGAGTGAATGATTGCACAGTGGAAGAATGGGCTTGTGGCATGTCGTACCTCTCCTCTCTCTCTCTCTCTCTCTCTGTCTCTTGTCTCTCTCTCTCTGTCTCGCTGTCTCTGTCTCTCTGTCTCTTCTCTTCTCTCTGTCTCTCTGTCTCTGTCTTTGTCTCTCTGTCTCTGTCTCTGTCTGCCTGTCTCTCTGTCTCTGTCTTTCTCTGTCTGTAGGGGGATGGGCACTCTGAACAGCACTCTGGTCCTGACTCATGTTGACTCACATGATGCATCTCCCACGCCTGCTAACACACACACACACACACACACACACACACACACACACACACACACACACACACACACACACACACACACACACACACGACACACACACACACACACACACACACACACACACACACACAAGCCCACGCACACATGTATATGGACACGGCCTGCATTTAAATGACAACGTTTGTTTCCAAAGTCGCCGCTCCATTCCGGGTTTTCTGAGCTGCCAAGTCTATTGGTATTCCTGACGATGTAGCAACAAAAAAAAATAACACACAAAAAAAGTAGGCTAGGTTTTTTCCCTTCACATCTACTGCTTATTTTAGACCCTGAATGTGCTTAATTGCCTTCTCGTACTTCAGAAAAAGACCATGGGGGGGTGAGAGGAGGGAGAGGGGGGAGGTTCTGGTGGCATGCCTGACTTTGACCCGCATCGGCAAAGTCGAGGGACGGGAACGCAACCGGGCGTCTCTTCCATTTATGCTGACCTCTCGTTTCCCCCCCGCCCTCCCTCCCTCCCTCCTGCCCTCATCTCCCTCCCCCCTGCCTCTCAGAAGTACCCCCCGCGGTGCACTCCATTACTGCTATCAGCACATCCCGTCGCTTAACTGTATGCTACTGTATGCGTCGCCGTGGCAACGGCTCCGCCGCCAACATTCCAGTCCCCCCTCCGTCACCCTGACACCTCCTGTGGTGTCCACCAATCACGGCGCTGAGCTGAGCTGGCTGCACACACTATATCCCCCCTTCCATCCCTAGCTGGCACTATTGCATCGCTTTCGCTGTTCCCACGTCCTCGTCCTCCCTCCCTCTCCATCCCTCCCTCCCTCCCTCCCGCTCCAGGGCTCCGACTTCTCCTCTCTCCTTCTCTCTCTCCTCCTTCTCCTCCCTTTTTCTAGATTTTTCTACATTTTGTTTTCTGGTTTCTGGTTGACCTTTCTGGGTGCTCTCCATCTTAATTTGTCTCCCTGTTTTTCATTATAATTGTGTTTTTATTTGTGCCTTTTTTGTTTCTCTGCACTAATCTCCCGCTGCCTTTCTCTCTGTCCTCTCCTCGCTTCTCTCCTCCCTCCTGTCTCCTCTCTCTCCTCTGTCCTCTCCTCCTCTTCTCTTCTCCTCCTTCCTTTATAGACTCTCTCACACACACACACACACACACACACACACACACACACACACCTCTGTTGTTCACACGTG
The DNA here is from genome assembly GCA_002895965.2 of Coryphaenoides rupestris. Taxonomy (NCBI): domain Eukaryota; kingdom Metazoa; phylum Chordata; class Actinopteri; order Gadiformes; family Macrouridae; genus Coryphaenoides; species Coryphaenoides rupestris. The sequence goes on from PIJE02001608.1 coordinate 2,053, forward strand.
ATCGGCCTGTGCTGCTGCTGCTGCTTCTACCTTGTTTGCTTCCTTAGCACTTTTCCTCCCTCCCCCATGCCATCTCACCTCCTTACCTCGTGTTCCGTCACCCCTCCCTCCCCATCTTCCCCCTCCTCTACTCCTCCTCCTCCCCTCTTCTCTTCTCTTCCCTGAGTAATTATATTGCTCCTCCTCCTCCTCCTCCTCTTCTGGCTGCAGCTAGCCGGCTCTCTCTGTGTGTTTCTGTAGCGTTGCGCTCGTATTGAGTGGCCCCATGATTGCTAATGAAGTATGCGGAATGCCAGGAGAGAGAGGAGCAGCCAACGGAAGGAGAAGGCCGGGGGGGGGTGTGGGGGGGGGGGATGTTTCCCATGGATGCTTCCCCCCTTCCCTTTGTCTCCGGGGGACTTTTGACTTCTTTGTGTCGGGCTCCCGTGTTCCCGCCTGACATCGGCCCGTCTGAGCGACCCCGTTCCCCATCCACCATCCCCCTCCCTCCCTCTCCCCCTAATCAACCATTAGCATGCCGAAAGCGTCGTCGAAACCGCTCGTCCGCCCCACTAAATAAAGCACAGATCAGCACATGCGGTGGTGATGGCGTGGCGGTCATGGCGGCGTTGATGCGGCAGCAACACAGACGGCGACACGAGACGACTTGGCCTCCGCTGTTGCGATGGCCTCCACTGGATGAAATGCCATCACGCAGCAGCACTACGGGCCCTGGTCCGGACACTTGTCTTGTTGTTCACGCGTTCAGGCATTTGGATTTGCATGCAGAACAGAGCGAGGTGCACTGTGTGTGCTGTGTGTGTGTGCCTGAGCGCACACACACAGCACACACACACACACAGGTACACAGGCACACACGTACGCTGCACTATTTGTTTTAATTTGAGTGTTAAAACTCCCACACCTGCTACTCTGTGACAACCGGAGAAAGTCCTCTCTCCCTCCTACGCCTTTTTATTTATTTGCCAGCACTATGTATGCTACGCTACGCTACATTTACAATTTGCTGGTGAGCCGGTGCGTCCGTGTATCTCTGGGGTCTGCGGGTGTGTGGGATGGGACGGGGGGGAGGGTGAAGGTGAGGGGGGAGGGAGAGAGGGAGGGTGGAGGTGGGGGTGTGTGGGATGGGATGGGAGTGGGGGGAGGTGGGAGAGAACGAGAGATTACGAAACGATATACAGTATACATAAACGCTCACATGTCCAGGGGCTGGCTGGCTGGGCCGTGAGTCATCAACAGCGAGATGGAGACGGAGGGGAGAGAGGGGATGTGAGTGAGAGGATGTGCGCATGCTTGATCTGATCCCGGCTGATGTTTCGCCTAAGTGTCCGGTCGCGCTGCTGCGCTGCGCTGCGCTGCACTGCACTGGCTGGCGGTGCCCGGGTACCCTGACTGCAGTGGGTTATATTTATCCCAGTAGGATGACAGCAGCTATGGGCGGCGGGGGCACAGCGCCAACCTCCCGGCAGGGTCCCCACAAGGCACCGTGACGCAGTAGTACTCTACCTCTCGCTTTCTCTGCTCCTAGCATACACGGCTACACCCTTTTGCTGTGTGTGTGTGTGTGTGTGTGTGTGTGTGTCTTTCCATCTGCCCTGCGCCATTTGATTGCCCCCCCCCCACTACACAGCAGTTGATCTGCAGGTCTGCACTCCCACCCCCCTCCCTTCGATGCATTGGACGCAATTCTGCTGTTCTCCAGGGGGGGTGGAACTCTGAAAAACGTTTTTGCCTTCCCTTGTTGTTGCAGTGGGTTGTGATTAATTGTCTGCACACTTCAAACGTGTTTTCCACACATGCTATGCACTGTAAGAAACACACTGTGCTGGTGTGTTCCACGCAGCCTACTACGCAGCAAACACACAGATGCTCGCCTTAAGAGGGTGACTAAAAATATGCACCACATGCGCCAAAACACTGGCCCACTTTAAGGTTCACCTCAGGATGTTTCGCTTCGCTTTGTGCGTGAGCATGCAAAACGTGACGGAAAGTAAACATGCAGGCATATTTTTGTCTGTAAACGATGCCATCCCTGTCAATAATTCACCGGGGCACCTGTGAGAGGGTACCTTTCTCGCCGTAACCCCCGGCGTCTCACCCTGCCCTCCCCAACACTACTTAATCTTTGAAGGCATACTTTGAAAGTAATAGAACCAGACTCTTCAACTTGCATTGCTCTTCACGGCTGGTTAGACACATCGAAACACCTTTAAGCTTCTCTTCTACCCCCGCCCCCCTCGCTGTGACATGTTGACCTCTGACCCCTGCAGGCATCCTTGCACTGCCCCCCCCCCCAGGTTTAAGCAACACAGCTACTGGGTCAGGTTTAAGCAACACAGCTACTGGGTCAGGTTTAAGCAACACAACTACTTGTCTAGGTTTAGGCAACACAACTACTGGGTTAGGTTTCAGCAACACAGCTACTGGGTCAGGTTTAAGCAACACAACTACTGGGTCAGGCTTAAGCAACACAACTACTTGGATAGGTTTAAGCAACACAACTACTGGGTTAGGTTTAAGCAACACAACTATTCGGCTAGGTTTTCGGCAACACGACGGCACAGTATTTCTGGCAGAAGGCCCTGAAGGCCACACCCCCCTCCCCCTGCGTGTCCCTTCAACAGCTGGTGGCTATTTTTTCCTCCACATTTCAATGCAACCTTTTACGACCCGAATCCTCGCGCCGTCCCCACAAACGCCTCCTGCCACTATCGTCCTGCTTAACCTTGATCTGCTGCTGCCGCCGCCCGTCCCGTCCCGCTCCCGCCCGCCAGCCGGCCCTCGCGGTGTCACTTTGTTCTTTTTTAGTTTTCTCATCCTAGTTTTTTCTCCTTCCATTCCACCTCGCCCCACCTGCGCTGCTCTCCCCCGTCCCTCCTTGCATGCAAATGAGCTGCTGCTGATGCTGCCGGTGGTGGTGGTGGTGGAGCGAGTGGGCAGCAGCAGCTCGCTCGCTCGCTCGCTCACTCGTCCCTGGGGTTGTTACGTAGCGCTGGAGGAGACGGATGAGCGGGAACCTGCTTACGCCGAGGCCCAGCGAAAAGGGAGCAGGGTGGGGGTGGGGGGGGGAACTGCGGCAGCCTTGCCTGTGTGTGTGTGTGTGTGTGTGTGTGTGTCGTCCGTCGTCCTTCTGCGTTAGGCAGAGCGATGTGAGGCTATATTATGATTGAGGGGCGGGGGTAACGTCGAAGATGAAGAATGCACAGTTAACGGCGAGACCCGTAACCATTTGTCATCATATAAAGTCCCCCATGCTGAGTGATGAAGGCACAACAGCTGCTAATACAATGAGAATCCCTCTTTTTTTTTTTTTTTTGGCAAAGTGTCAGCAAGCCGCAAATCTCGAATGATCTTTCATCCGAAAGTCCTCACCTATCTAAATGTATTAGACACTCAATTAATAATGCTGCGGGAGTAATTAAAAAAACAGCAATGAATCACGCCACAAGTCAATCCACAAGCATAATGCGATCCACGGCTCAATTAGGTGAATCGTCACATGCTGTGTGAGTAATGCCCCCAGAGATGGAGGAGAAGGAGGGGGAGGCGGCATGAAGAAGATCTGCATGGTGGAATATAAAGGTTAGCGTAGCATCATAGAACTATGTGCCTGCTTGTGTATGTGTGCGCCCGTGTGTGTGTGTGTATGCACGCCTGTGTGTGTGCATGGTCGGGTCAGCCATCATCTTTACAGACCAAACAAATCAATAGCTGGCCACTCTGCGCGGTGTGTGCGTGTGTCTGTGCGTGTGTGTGTGTGTGTGTGTGTGTCTGTGTGTGTCTGTGTGTGTGTGTGTGAGAATCTCCCCTACTTTTTATTGGCGCCCCGGTCTTTAGTACCGGCAGGCACTCCTGGAAGCTGTTGACAACCGCTATTTTCTCAATAGCGGTGAGAACTGCACCGCAGAGGAGGAGAGCTGTTGAGGTTATAGCTTTAAAAACAGTGTTTGGGTCTCAAGCTAAAATGTTTGGGGAACATTTCCATGTTACTTTGGACTAGCATGTATGAAGTTGTGAGGAAGTGGGGGGTGGGAGATCTCTGTAAAAGTAGACAGTCTGAAAGGCTTCTCCAGAGTAGGTAGGTTCCTATTGGCTGTGCAGCGTTGACCCAGCCAATGTGGCCTGTGTGTGGGTCAGTGTTTTCTAAAACCTTTACGACCGCCACAGCGGTTCAGATCCCTTTTTTTCTCCACTTCAATACAAGTTTGCATTACGATGAATGTTTTCCAGGGTTTACCAAACCCTTTAGAATGGAAATAAATCACGGAGCAAACACAGGCTGCCTTCAGACTGCCCGTTTAAAAACCCATTTTGGTGCTGCAGACCCAACGGGGGGGCGTCGTTGTGGCGACACCGCCATCCATAACCATTACGCTCACGGGGTCCAACACTTGGAGAAATAACACAGACGCCGTGACTTAAGCTACAGTGTGCGTGTGAATACGTGTGGGTGTGTGTGCCCGTGTGTGTGTCCATGTGCATGTGGACACCAATGAGCCACACCCCCCTGTGGGGGCGGAGCCCTGCCAAGACAAGCCTATTAATAGCTCAGAGGAAGAATGACACACCGGTGATGATGTGGGAGGCGGAGAAGAGGGGAGGGAGGGGGGGCAGAGACAGGGGCAAGCGAGCACCACGAGGCTGAGGATATAAAAAGCGAGCGAGCCGTTAACCCAGCGCCGTTGTGCAAATCACAGGTGAGGTCCTCCTGAAGCTGTCCCACAGAGAAGCCTGATTAAAAAAGCCTCAGTACGGCAACGGCACATCACCGGCACCCCCACAGGACCATTGTGTCAGTATGTGCATTGCAACATTATTCTGAAATCCAGCGGTCCTAGTCCAATTCTAAGTGATATTATTTAGTGCCAAGACGTACAAACACACAAGTTAGTGCTAGGGTTAGGAGAGGGAAGGTGAACAGGAGGGTCTTGAGTCTCTTGCGGAAGCTGGTCAGCTCTTTAGAAGAATCAACAGTTTACTCTAAAACTAGATTACTAGATTAATTTAAACGTCAGCTTTGTGGGGACTAGCCTACACCACCCCTCTTAAGAACAGCCCAACAGGCAACTTTCCAGACGTGGTTCTCCAGTGACAGGTGAGCGGCGTACTCTGAGACGGAGAACACCATGAGCTCATTAATAGAATGGGCCCCCCTCCCTGCCCACCTGTGGGACCCTTCACAGGCCCCGCCCCCCACCCCACACACATACCCACACAGACAGACACACCATTACCCGCCGAACACGAGACACAGATAATTGGATCTCCCTCTCTCTCTCTCTCTCCTGCAATGAATTCTACTATAATGCCGTTCAGAGAGCACCGGCTGCAAACGTGATTACTCTGAGATAATGTACATACTGTAACACACGCGCACACACACGCGATAAGCATTGAGATGGCTATGCCCGACACACACACACACACAACACACGGAACATGCACGCTTTTAGCTAACAGGATTTTGTGTTCTAGAGGGGGGGAGGAGAGGAGGAGGGAGGAGAGGAGCCGTGAGGAGGTTGCGGCCCACCCATCTCTCCCCCACCGCCTTAGAAGATGATCCTGGGAGTGTGTGTGTGTGTGTGGGGAGAGAAGACAAACAGAAGGTGGGAGAAGGAGAGAGGTGGGGAGGGGGGGGACTCGGGGGAGTAGAGAGTTGGCAAAACGCTCGCACTCTAACTTGGTTGGCAGAGACGCTGGCGAAACTGTTTGCTCACAGCGCTACACGCATCCATTAGGCATTGTGTGTGTGTGTGTGTGTGTGTGTGTGTGTGTGTGTGTGTGTGTGTGTGTGTGTGTGTGTGTGTGTGTGTGTGTGTGTGTGTGTGTGTAGCAGGGGTAGGTACATGGACTCGCGCAGCGGTGGCCAACATTACCGAGGAGGTGGCAGACAAACAATACGGAGCGGCCATATTGTATACAATTACATCGTGGCACGAGAGTTTAGCAACGGTGCGTGCGTGCGTGCGCGCCTGCGTGCGTGCGTGCTTGTGCTTGCGCTTGCGCTTGCGTGCGTGCGTGCGCGCGTGCGTGTTTCCCTGCTCCACATATGTTCCTGCCCCTTATTGGAACATTTAATTTCAAATAAAAACCAAGACTTTGCTTCTGGTCATTCCTCGTTACACCGAGCATCTTCCTGTAACCCTGCAAGCCCATTGGGCATCTCACTCGCATGCACGCACACACACACATGCACACACACACACACACACGCACGCAAGCAAGCACACAACTGGAGCGTCTTCCCACGCTCCAGCGACGTGTCACATGACATGAGCGCGTTCGCCAAATTGGCTGCGAGTGTCAAGCGCATGCGTGGCTCAAGAGGATCAAACACACACACTCACTCTAAACTAATTGCAGGTGTGTGTGTGTGTGTGCGCGTGTGTGTGTGTGTGTAACCCCAGGTGAGCGTGTTAAAGGTACAGTTACGCCGAATTATACAAAGTGGCTCAGTGTCTCCGGCTCCATTAGGAAGAGGAGGGTCGTCTTCATCAGTCACCATATGCTCTCACACACCTCTGCCAATTACAGCTGATGGGCTCACCCCTCACTCCCCCACCCACCCACCGCCGGCCACATGCTACCCCCACTGACCCACAGAGAGAGAGCGGAGAGCGAAAAAGAGAGAGAGAGATAGAGAGGGAGACCGAGAGGGAAGAGAGAGAGATGCACACCACCAGAAACAGGTAATGACTGCTGTGGTTCTTCTGGTTTCTAGACGACAGAGAGTGGGCATGTATGTATATATAGATATCTATATATCTATAATATACATACATCCCCAATGGTTTGATTTGCACGATTGTCTGTCCTCTGTGCTAAATCACGAGAAGCGAGAGATGGAACGTCGGTGTGGAGCAACCACCGTGTTGTCAAGGGAACCATCAGCCAGCGGCGCCCTGGAGTTTGTCTCTGTGTGTGCACAGCGCGCACACGCACACACACACACCCACACCACACACACCCCAAAACAAATGGTTATAAACCCACAAAGCATCTCCCGTTCGTAGCGCAATTGCAATGAAAACACCGTTTCATATCCTTTCCAACACAGGCACGTCTAAATTAAGCTATTCCTTTACTGGTGGACACAAGCAAACAAAGTAAAGTAACTACCAGAACATGAACTGAAGTAACACCAAAACAATACAGTGACTACGAAACATTTAAGAAAGGAGAAAATGAAAGCATCCCCTCTGACCCCCTTTTGCGGACATCTCGGATCAATCCCATCAGCAGCTTATGGTGGTGACGAGACAGACACACAGACAGGCAGACAGAGAGACAGAGAGAGAGACACACAGACAGGCAGACAGAGAGGGCAGCTGTGTGTTTTATTACTCGCCTTCAATCAAACGCTGCGTCGATGGACGAGCCCCTTATACATTCCCGCCTCGGACACATCGACGAACTGTCGACGGCGCCTTTTGTCAGACTTCCCCAAACTGCGATGATTTATTTCCACCGCGAGGAGATGCGAGCAGGATTCTGTCCATCTCTCCCAATCAAAGCCCGATGGCACCAAGTTTTGAAAGTGTTTTTGCGTCGTGGATTACAACACCTCGTGGGCACCTGCTCCACTCAATCCCTCTGTGGGGGGATTGTGGGTATTTTGTGCGTGTGTTAACCCTCGCGGGGTTGATCACGAGGAGAAAATGTGTACACATCTAAAACCCACGGGCTGTTACCCGGGCACCCGCAACCCGGTGATAAACGGTGGGCATTCGTGCATCGGGGTGCGAGTGTGTGCGAGTGTGTGCGAGTGTGTGTGTGTGTGTGTGTGTGTGTGTGTGTACACACTCACACACACCTGCCTAACTAGGAGCATCTTGCAGGCTTTGGCTCACGGAACTGCAGTCACTTGGCAACGCAGACCAGACTGGCATGTTGTCCAGTCATCTTTAGAGATGGGGAGGGGATGAGGGGAGTGGGTGGAGGTGGTGGTGGTGGTGGGTGGGGGTGGATACAGACATGGAACAGCAAACATGTCACAACACGGCTCAAACGGACCCTGAAATACCGCTGGACGAAAGACACCGGCAGCAGACGCAACAGAAGGTCAAAGAGAGTGGAAAGCGGCTGTGAGAGGAGAGGAGGCGGCGGAGGAGGAGGAGACGGGGACATTAATTAGAAAAGTAAATACCTATATTGACCCAGACATAGCATGGCCGGCTGCCACGACGATACAGCACGCGGGCCAAAGTGGCTTTTTCGACCATTTGTTTTTCAAACGAAGAGTGTATAGGAGGCCAGATAATAAATAGAAAGGGGGGGGGGGGGGGGGGGGGGAGGGAAAGGGGGAAAGGGGGGGGAGGAGTCAGGGGGATTAGAGGAAGGGCAAACCGTAGGTGGAGGCATCGTGTGTACAGGATAGAAACTAAAGACGACACCTCACACCACGACACTTAAATCTAAAACATAGTCTACACTGGTTCTATAAAAATGTGTGTGTGCATGCACACATAGGTTTCTGCATGTGTGTGTGAGTGCCTGCAACACATTGTACGATGTAATAAATCTATTCTGGTTGAAGTCTACACATCGCCGTTGAGGAGACTAAAGTGGAAAGGCGTGTAGTGCAGGTGTGTGTGTAGTCCAGGTGTGTGTGTGAGACAGCGTTACGGAGCATGTAGTAACATCGCGTCACGCCAGGAACATGGCCGCCACGGAGAAGAGACTGCTGCAGTGTCCTTGAGGCGGCCGGAGAGGAATCACAGGATTCTGCTCACTTGCTTGGGGTGTGTGTGTGTGTGTGTGTGTGTGTGTGTGTGTGTGTGTGTGTGTGTGTGTGTGTGTGTGTGTGTGTGTGTGTGTGTGTCAGATTATCAGAAAGGGCAGTGAAGATGTCAATGCATGGCGCGCACACGCACACACAAGGTTGTGGTCGTAAAGCAGCGTGTCTGATAAAGCCGTGTGCGTGTCCAGCGCTATATATCTGCACACATCGGCGTGTCCGGATCCCTTCATGGCCCTCGCGGCTACACCCCAGGCTGTAACTCTCTCACCCTCACTAGGGGGAGGGGAGGTGCAGAAGAACTCACAAATACAAACACACCGCCACACACACACGCACACACACACACTCCACAACCACACATACACTGTACACACATACACATTGAGGAAAAACTAATATGCAATCAGTACTCAAATAACATCCAGAAGAGCTACAAAAATACCATGTGGGGAAATGAATACACTCGTCACATAATTTAACTTTCATCAGATAATTATTTTCCCGGCCCTCCTCAGATCCGAGCATTTTACGGTTTAATTTCACCCGGGGAGGCTCCACACGCTCTGGGAAAGTGACCCGTGTGTGTAATCGTCGTCGGGAGTTTGACAACGGAACGCACAACACACAGCTTCGGGGCACGCAAACAAGTCAAGTGGTAACGGCGCAATATCGACGCACCACGACGAGGCTCAACGTAAGCCAATCGCGGCTAACGATCGCGGTGTTGTCGCCGAGTCGCCCCAATCGCTCAAACCTTAATCGCCGATATCGGTGTTGACGTTTAACGCTTTCCATCCGAGGCTTTGTGTGTCGGGAGGTGCGTTCGATACCAGAGGAGGGAGGGCGGGGGGTGTCTAGGGACCGATTTGGGCCGCAGAGTCAATAAAGAGGACAACCTGGGGGAGGGGGGCTTGCATTTACCTTTTTCCACAGGGATAGTTCTCTTAACTACAGGCTAGTGGAGGACCCCTGGGACCCTTCACCCAGAACAATTAATTTTTTTATGCCCCTACCAGCAAAGGTCTCTCTCTAAGAGAGAGAGACCTTGCGATGCATTATTCACCGAGGTGTACTCCACACCGAACAAGCAAAGAAAGCGAACAAGACAACGGCGACATATGGGGGCATGGGCAAGTGGGCGGCCGCCCCGCAACAACAACCCTCGGATTTGTCGTTTCAACGCTGAGTCGGAAAGCAAAGCCACACTCTGACCACAAGGGGGATGTCATAGCAAGAGGTGAGGGCGAGCGAGAGACAGAGAGAGAGCATGAGAAGGGGGGGGGGAGATGAAGGGGAAGAGACCGGTGAGGACAACTCATCATCACTGCAAGGGGGCGAAATAATTTTTTTTAATTCAGATTGCAGAAAACCTGTATAGCACACGTTCAAACTGAAACCCTGACCCATGAGTGCGTTAAATCACCCCATGCTCTCCACGGCCAATAAGTTTAGAGGAGGCAAACGGAAAAAGCAGGGAAAATAGGTGTAGGCGATTATCTATCTTCTTGACAGCGTAATTTAGAGGGATCGCACAACTTAGACAGACCGCGCTGGCAACGCGCACGCTGCGAAGCTACAGAGGCCTACTGGTTCCACGGCCCCCCTGCTCCAGCGTGTCGCCAGGGACGACGGCAGCTACATCTTCAGCCGTACAAGTCGCAGTCGACAGCCAACCATGACAAGCCAGCCAAAGAGTAATATGTACGCTGCAATTATAATGTATACACAAACGACAACGCATACATAAATCGGGCATGTTGGGAACTTTCTGTCTGCCACATCATGCGCGTCGACAAGTGTACACCGATGAAGCCGGGTACACTGTAAATATAACGTGTACAAATTACAATAAACACATATTTTTGGAATGTAGAACGTTCCGACAGCCATATTGTGCATGTCGACTGTACACTATATATACACACACACACATGCACACACACAAACTAAATCACTGCGGGTGACTCAGAAGGTTGGCACAGACACCATTATTTCATTAGCATGCTAACTAAAGGAGAACGGTTATTAGGCCCGCCCCCCTCAGAGGAGACGCTCGGCCGAGAGAGAGAGAGAGAGAGAGAGAGAGAGAGAGAGAGAGAGAGAGAGAGAGCGAGACAAGGAGAGAGACTCTTCTTTGAGTCTGTGACTTTGGCAATAGTGTTTTATCATTCATGCCAATAAAGCAAATTGAATTGAATGGAGAGAGACCAGTCTGCTAGAAACCGGGTCTAATTCCCAGGAGTCCTGGCGTCACGGAGGACAGCCAACCCAAAACAACAGAACCAGGAAGCTGTGGTGCGCGTGGATTAAGGCGGGAGAGGTGTGTGTGTACGAGTATGTGTGTGCATGCATGTGCGAGTGTGTGTGCGGTCGGGAGACGATTGTGACGACCCAGACTGAATGGAGTTCAAAGAGGGCCAACGCTGCCCACCACACATTAGTTCATTACAGCCCCCCTCCCCCTCCATCCTTATCTCACTCTGGGAACGACCTTCCTCCCCCTCCCTCCTTCTCCTCCTCCTCCCTCCCCTCTTTCCGGTGGCTGGAGTCTTTGCAGTTTGCAGTAGAAGTGCTCGAACATCCATTTGTTAACGGTCACGAAACACGCATAAAACAGCAGGCAAGCGAATTTCCGCCTGGGTGGTTGAGCAGTAAGGGACAAGCATCGAACGTTTTTTTTTGCGATCACTTGTGTCACCGCGAGTGACGCAATCCCTCGGAAACGGTGAGTAATGCTGCGGTTATTTCGTCGGGGCGGCACCACCGGCGGCGCGTTTGTTATGGAAATCCTCGGACGGGCCAAGACAATGAACTCTAATGTCTAATTTACAAGGTCCGTCCCTGCATCCCTGAAAACCCAAAAGCTAACGGCACGCTGGTCATGGTGATCGGAGGTGACATTAATATTGACGACCGGCGCTGCAAGAGACAGAGTTTGAGGTTTAGGTGGTCTTCTTCTTCTCCTTCTTCTTCTTCTTCTTGGGGGCCTTTAAGAGAGCCTACTATGTCGGACACACACTCCCGATGCCGCACACACCGCAAACAAACACGTGGATCGCCGTGGAGACTGCCTAGAATGCACGCTGGGAACAGATTTAACGGTGTTGTTCAAGGATTAGGAGAGCGAGAGAGAGAGAGAGAGACTAGATGTTTGCTGCTGAGTGTGCTGAAGTCATAATCCAAGGAAGTAAATAACATCGGAGAGAACAAGAGAGCGAGAGAGAGAGAGAGAGAGACACAAATAGAGAGACAGAGGCCAAGAGAGATAAAGGTAGAGCGAGAGAGATAGGTTTATAAATAGAGACCGAATAAAATCGGGGGGGGGGGTCTCTCCTCGCACGGCACGCCAGATTAATTATGCGTGACTGCATCAGGAGAAATTAGGATATGCCTGTGTGTCTCTCCAGAGAGAGAGAGAGAGAGAGAGAGAGAGAGAGAGAGAGAGAGAGAGAGAAGAGAGAGGGAGAGAAAGAGAGGAGAGAGAGAGAGAGAGAGATGGAGATGAGAGAGAGAGAGAGAGAGAGAGAGACATGCGGAGAGATGGACATGCGGGGAGGAGGGAAGGGACAGCGAAGGGAGGAGGAAGAGGGTATGGTGTCAGGAAATGTCGGTCACAGACTTAAAACTGGAGGGCAAGACGGAAGACGGAAAAGGGGATTAGGGAAGGAGGGGGGAGAGAGAGAGAGAGAGAAAGCGAGAGAGAAAGAGCACTAACAAGAGAACAGAGGCCTGATGAAGAGGATAGCGATGAGGAAGGCACCACTGCAGTACCCCCACCTCTCAGTGTTAACCAGGCCAACGCCCGCGGCTAGAGAGCGACTCGGCTAATTATAGCGGACAGCAATGTGAACGGAAGGGGGGGAGCGACATGGACCTCGTCACCTTCATCAAACACACCCCCAAGACCCCTGCACTCCAGTAAGGGGTTCGGTAATTTCTTACGCCGTTTTGTCCCCTCATCGACTCATTGTTGTAAAGACGCATTCGGAGTCAAATCGACGAGTTGCGCATCTAATCTTATCGAGGCAAAACGCCGGGTGGCAATTATAAAAGGCCGGTGCACGTTATTGATCGGATCTTAATTAGGGATGTTCCGTCCACGGCAGATTTCCCCGGTGGTTAACCGGACCTTTGGGGAACTAAACAAACAATGCCAAGGAATCTCTCATAACCCAAAACATTATGAGATTCCAAAAGCCCAAAAAGGTTCGGAAAAACATTGTTTCATATTACCATATTCATATCTCAGCTGAGATGCTAGTCCCAAAAATAACATTTCGCCGACTAGCTACTAGCGACTTGTGGCGGCGGGATGATTTACGACACTGGCACCCGACATTCACTCAAGGGCTCCAAACAACTTGTGTGTAATTAAACGGGCCATTCGTGGGCGAACCAACCGCCTAATGTTGCTCTGATGAGAAGCGATAAAGCAACGGGAGCCCGTCGCCCTCGTTTGTTGTCGTTTCCACGGTGATGTGCAACCTTCAATCCTCAAGCCACGGCCACTCTGGAGAGTTTTTAAAGGGGACATATTATGCCACCAGGTGTGAGTGTGATTGGCCGTTGCAAGTCGTTTCACTGTTTCAATTGCCAGGTGACTACCGTCTAGTGGCATCACAAGTGGGCATGTCTGCCTCGATCGTACGCTGACTAGATCAGTTTACCTGTCGGTACAGTCCACTGGGTAGGCTGGTAAGACTGATCTAGTAATCATCACTGATCTAGGTCTACGTGTGTGTGTGTGTGTGTGTGTGTGTGTGTGTGTGTGTGTGTGGCGTAGGGAGTTTGTCCTTCCTTGCAACAAACAAAAGTGACAACAAAAAACCTTCTTGACAAACATTAGCTTGACGCGAGCACAGCTTGAGGTACAACGCCAGCACACAGACTAGCTAAACTAAGCTACAGTGTGCAGGCAGACATGTGCGCGTGTGTGTCAAGTG
>PIJE02001608.1:45240-87614 GCA_002895965.2 Coryphaenoides rupestris
GGTTGGTTATTATTCAGCTGGCAGAGCATTGATCTTGCGCGGGGGGCGCCAAACGCGAGGGGAAGGGTGGGGGCCCTGCTCCATTACAATGCGTTATTCATAGAGCCGCCGGTTGTGAAGCCACGGACCACTTCAAGCCGCCTCCCCTAATGGCCCATTTCCTCACGCCGCGTACTCCATCCCGAGGAACCGGGAGAGAGAGAGAGAGCGAGCCCTCCTCGTCGTCGACCAGGCAGAGTGATCATCTTAAAAAATAATACGCGGTACTTATCAAGAGGAGTGGTGGTCTCTTGTCTGCTGGCGGATTAGCCGAGGAACAAATGGGGGAAACACTTCAGGTGCATGCACACGCACACACACACACACACACACACACCTTAAAAAAATACATAAATAAATAAAACACTACGTTTGCTAAATTGCTACACATGGAGTGGGCCGGGGGAGAAAAAAAATGTGCTAATGATACCGTCGATGTATACCGTGGGGTACCGTTTGTTTCCGCTCGGAAACCAAACGACTCAATCGTGATCATTGTCAAAACAAATACGCTAGCATGGCGCGCGGGTTGCAACGGTCGGAACAATAAGACATCATCTTCCCGCCAATACAATCAGCGGAGCTAGCCGTTAATTTAGCGCGCGTATCCTCCCGGGTAACGTGAAGTTGCTATTTTAGGAGTCGACCAAAAACAGAAAAGAACAAGGAAGAACTAACAATCCTACTCCAATTAAAATAAGAGATTGCAGACCCTGCGCCATGAATGGCTCGAGTTAATTGAGTTGGATTATTTCTTGCGTATTTTCTTGTGTATGATATCCAAGTGGCAGAGTGGAGGCAAAAACTTCCGTCCAATCAGAAGGGCCTACATTCCCCCCCTTGTGAGCGAACAGCCCAAAGCGACATGATTCAGGATGAGCGTGAACAATCACCTGACACGTGGTAGAACCGCTCACATCACACCCAATGCACAGGTACACAGTTAGGTGGGCGGAGCGCGAGGGGAGCTACAACAAGCACGGGATTGTTGGATCTTCAGGCAGGGAGGGCGGGGCAGGGAGACGATAGACGTGCATACCTCACAAGATGTGAGGCAACATCTCACGAGGGGCTCCACCACAAGCAGGTCTTTGTAGCGCGTCTGCGTGGAAGACACACCCCGACTTCAAACCACATCAAATATGCGTGCGTGCGTGCGTGTACGCGTGCGTGCATGTGTGTTTGAGCGGGAAACCAGGGCCGAACTAGCCCCCGTGTTTCCAGATTAATCGAGACAGAGTTTGTGGACATTTTGCCATACTTCTCAGAAGAAGAAAAAATACCCGGGAAATAAGTTATGGCGCACTGTTCAACGGTTCCAACTTTGTGCACCTGCGTCGGCGAGACCCCGCTACGGCTGGCGTGTTCACAGCACCGCTTAATCACGCAACGCGGCGTGCGCTGGAGAAGAGAAACCAAGCAGAGCGCTGGAGGAGGAGGAGGGGGGGGAAATGAGCTGCAGCCGGAGCAAGAGGAGGCCACGGAGAAACAGAGTGAGTGAGGGGGAGCGAGAGTCAGAGAGAGAGAGAGTCAGAGAGAGAGAGAGTCAGAGAGTGAGAGAGAGAGTCAGAGAGAGAGAGTCAGAGAGAGAGTCAGAGAGAGAGAGAGGAGAGAGACAGAGAGAGAGAGTTGTACATTTGTAAATTGACAATTGTAAATTAGATTTGTTTTGTTTTTGTTTTCATTCACCACTTGCTTTGGCAATGTAAATGTACGTTTTCCATGCCAATAAAGCTCTTTAAATTGAAATTGAATTGAAATTGAGAGGGAGAGAGTTAGAGAGGGGAGAGAGTCAGAGAGGGGAGAGAGCCAGAGAGAGAGAGAGAGAGCGAGAGAGAGACACAGAGAGCAAGGGAAGCAGTGTACATCTTAATCTAAGCCGGAGTGACAGGAGACAGAGAGAGAGGCATGTGTACAGAGGAGTCAGTCTCCTCTGTACTTCACCTCACACAGGGAGGACGGCTCACTGACCCCGCCCCCTCCTCCCCCTCCCCTCCGTGCCTCTGTCAGCACTGTCCTTAACCCTACTTTGCATACCCCCCCCCCCGCCCCCCCGAGAATGCACACACGACAATAAACTGTTTTTTTGTGTTTGTTTGTATGTGCACACACACACAAAGAAATGATA
The DNA here is from genome assembly GCA_002895965.2 of Coryphaenoides rupestris. Taxonomy (NCBI): domain Eukaryota; kingdom Metazoa; phylum Chordata; class Actinopteri; order Gadiformes; family Macrouridae; genus Coryphaenoides; species Coryphaenoides rupestris. The sequence continues at coordinate 47,408 of PIJE02001608.1, forward strand.
AACTGAACAAAATGGAGGGAGTGGGTGAACATGAGTCACCCAGTAGCACCGACATCTCCACCCACTTGTGCAAGCGGCGGGCTCGGCCGACTGCGGTGAGGGAGAGAGACACCGAGACACACAGAGCGAGAGAGAGAGATATACAAATATCTCCTTATTCAAACTACTCGTATCGCCGCCCCACTGCGATTGGTGGTGGTCGATATCAAAGCAGGGCAAGGTGTGACGTCACTGCTTAAGCAGAGAGGAGAACGCACGCACACACACACAAGCTCCTGCTCAGAATTTAATTGAGCGCATTGGAGGGAGGGAGGGAGGGGGAGATGGAGGGAGGGAGGGGGAGAGAGAGAGAGGGGGGAGGGAGGGAGAAAGGGAGAGAGGGGTAGAGAGGGATGATAGCGACAGAAAGGAGCATATAAGGAAAGAAAAAAGCTGACTCCAACTGTCGGGCCTAAAATAGCTCTCACCTGAAAATACACTGTAGCCCCCCATGGAGAAGAGAGAGAGAAGAGAGAGAGAACGAGAGAGACAGAGACAGAGACAGAGAGAGAGAGAGAGAGAGAGAGAGTATCAGAGCGTTGAGAGAGAGTATGTAGGGGGGAGAAAATGTCAACAGAATGCCCAGCGTCGGTGAAAGCCAACCAATGCCAGAGGCTCAGGTCATCTGTCAATCATAATCTTGATCGCTGGTGAGGGATCGTGCAAAGGGGGGGGTGTCACACTTTGAACCCCCCCCCCCCCCCCAAAAAAAAACAGCAGCGCATGCACGCTAGCGGAAGAGGTCAGGTGATCAACTGTGTAGGATTATTTAGGCGACGCCCCTTTTCAGCCTTGGAACCAGAAATAGCATCGTGCTAAAAAAGAACAGGAGAACACAGGAAAACAAAAGAGAGCGATTGTGCATCAGTCCTGATGATGAACTGGCAGAGAGAGAGGGGGGGGTAGGACCAGCTGAGGAGACAAGCTTAGGTAAGCAGAGACGTCAAGCAAAACAAATAAGTACAGGGGGGGGGGGGAAGAGAGAGAGAGAGAGAAAGAGAAAGAGAAAGAGAGAGAGAGAGAGAGAGAGAGAGACGGGACGAGAGACACGGACAGAGAGCTGGACAGAGAGAGAAGTAGAGACACAGAAGTGGGAGAGAGGGAGACACACACAGCTGATGTGCACAAGACAGAAAGAGAGAAAGAGAGAGAGTATCAAGATTATGTGTACAAGAGCTGCAGAGAGACAGTGACAACCAGAGAGACAAAGAGAGAGAGAGGGCTCAAAGTGTTCTCTTAATGAGGTTGGCACCAACGTCAAGGGGGAAGGAAGTAGAGAGAGAGAGAGAGACAATCCACGAAAGAGAAAAGAGGAGAAGAAGAATTTCGGCAGAGCCATTAATGCCCCTTTTCCACAGTCACGGTACGGCACGGTACGGCGCGGTACGGCACGGCATGGTACTTTTCGGGTCTGTTTCCATTACAACTGAGTACCATATAGTACCTCCTCGATGTGGGCGGAGGTCGTCATAACACGGCTGCGCGAACTGCCGTGACGTCATTTACACCGCGCCAAGCCACGCACAAAACCGGAAGACCAGAACAACAACAACACAACAAATAAAATGCTTTAACATAAACCCAAACCAGTTTACAGTATGTATTTAGTATGACAATGCATATAGAAACCAGAACAGACCATTTCTTAAGGACATCAAAGCCTTTATTATTATCACACAGATGCGGGGGTTCAAGCAGTGCTTAACAAGATACACTAGAGACAACTAAAAGTACAGTTTCCAACAAGAAAAAACACATTATCACAGTAATAAAAAAAAACGGAAACTTGATGAAACTTCAACTCCATGACAACACGAGGAGTCAATAGCTGGGCGACTTCTTTAAATACTTTTTCGTTCCGGGTTGTGCCGTCGAGCTCCCGCTGTATCCTCTCTTCGGCCACCAAAGAGAGGAACGTCTGGACCTCCTCGACCGACCATGGCGTGGTTTTTTTTGGTGAGCTCATTTTTAAAAGTCAGGTCAGGTTTTAAAAAGTGGTGTGGTCGAGTCTCGTGTTTATTTGTCTGGTCGGTCGTCGCGCGCTTATGACGCTCCCAGTGACGACACTCGTCGGCCAATCAGTGGAAGGCAGTCGGCTGACGTCACGTCATAGTACCGCTTCGGCTGGCTTGGAACCAGGGGCAGATGTGATACCAAATAGTACCTGATATCAGGTACTACGTGCTAGTGGAAACACGCAAATACCGCGCCGTACCGTGCCGTGCCGCGCGGGTACCGTGACCGTGGAAAAGGGGCATAAGACCACCGGAAGTCAGCCATTCCTGTTTTCCTGGCGAGTGGATTCAGAACTCGGTGACACGGGAAGTACAGGAAAGCAAGAACGAAAAAGAGAAAGCGAGAAATATAAAGAGAAAAAAATAAAATAAATAAGAAGAGGGGGGGGGGGGGGGGGGGGGGGGGGGGGGGTTGGGAGGAGAAGGGGGCGGTCGTGTCACAGGAACGATCGATAACACGCCGGTAACGGAATGACAGGCGTGGGAGGTTCAGGAGGTGGTGGGAGGGGGGGGATGTGTGTTTGTATGTGTGTGTGTGTGTGTGTGTGTGTGTGTGTGTGTGTGTGTTCCCCTCAACGTTTATTTCAGGATGCCGCACACCACGCTATGACTATATACGCCTCGGCTGTGCGTGAGTGTGAGTGTGAGCGTGAGTGTGTGTGATGACTCTAAAGTGATTCAGAGGGATGGAGAGAGAGAGAGAGCGAGAGAGGAGAGAGAGAGAGAGAGGGGGGTGCATCGATCGTCCCCTGTTCTCTGCATTGCTGCAGTCCACACTACACTCCCCCCGTGTGTGTGTGTGTATGTTCGCGTGCGTGTGGGCGTGTGTCAGTTGCGCCACCAAGTGGTGGACATCATCAACTAGATAAACAACAAACATCTATATTCACACACACACACACACACACACACACACACACACACACACACACACACACACACACACACACACACACACACACACACACACACACACACACCACACACACACACACACACACACACACACACACACACACACAGGTGTCCGTAGGGGGGGGGTGTTACCTCTCCCTCGATCCTGGGGGGCCGGATGCTGGACAGGTGGATGGTCTTGTACTCCCCGGAGTTCAGCTTGACCACCATGGCGTCTGCGTTGACCACCTGCATCACCTGCAGGGGGCGAGAGAGAGGAGAGGGGAGAGCTGTGAGTGATGCACTGGGTGGGTGTGTGTATGTGTGTGGGTGTTTTAGTGGGCTCTTTTCAAAAGGGAGGTTTTATTTTGTGGGGGTGGACTGAATGACTGACACACACACACACTCACCCACTCACACACCCACACTCGGCTAAGCCATTCAAAACAGAGGAGATAACAGTACGCACTATAATGCAATTTGCAAAAGTGGTGAAACATCAGATTGCTTTACCGAAACACAAATACGGTTTTGTGATTTGACGGGGGATCAATCAAGAGAGGTGTGAGTGTGTGTGTGTGTGTGGGGGGGTAGGGCAGATCATGGCAAGGCAGATCGTGGCATGGACACGTTAAACCCATTCCAACATGGAGGAATCGCATCGACAACACCAGGATCCAGATCGGGCGGGGGGGGGGGGGGGTTTGTCTTTCGTTGCGTTTTAGCCGAAAGTTATTTGCTAGAAAAGGCGGGAAACACTGTGCAGCGCATGCAGGGGCGGCATAAAAACACACAAACATATCTTCATTAGGAGCAAAGCGGGGCCTGTGGGGGATGTATACACGGCTAACCATACCCTTCATTACGAGCGCGAGCGCGGGCCCGGATGGAGGACGCTGACGACAACAACAACAACATCATCATATCAGACGAGCAAACGCGGCCGCCACCAGAGAACAGAAATTAGCCCGGCCCACGAGCTAAATGGGCTGTGCGAGACCGCGGCCAAAATACATCACTACGCTAATCAGCGCGGACGAGTGGGAGAGAGCGGCTTGGAGGGAGGGCGAGAGACGGGCGCAGCGGTAATGAGTATGAGAGAGAGAGCATGCTAGACGCCATCCTACACAAATTGTGCAGAGGACATGGTGTACGGCCGGCCCAAACAAAGCGGGGCAGAGCTCGAGCTAGAGAGACGGCGGGAAGAGATAAACAGACTGACTGCCATTGTGTTTCAGACCATTTTACTTTTAGTACTATTATTATTATTATTATTATTATTATTGTTGCGTATCTGATGTCGCATCTTATTTTTACTACGGCGCTCCGTCAATATACGAAATGTGCGTTTTCCGTGCCAATAAACCCCGGGGAGTCTGAGAGTGAGTGAGTGAGTGAGAGACAGAGAGAGAAAGAGAGCGAGAGAGAAAGTGCGATGAAGAAGAGGGAAATGGACCAAGTTGCGCCGGCTAATTACCCAATTGTGCGGAGAGAGAACGAGAATGAGAGAGGAGGAGAAAAAAAAAGCGAGAACCAATCAGGGAGCAGAGGCCGGGTTATCTCGTGGAGATTAAGAGATTACGAGAGTCGGGCGAGAGACAGAGAGAGAGAGAGGGAGAGAGCGACTGCTACCGAGAGATGAGATCGCCAAAGCAAAGATGGATATTTTGGTGGCTAAATACTGCAATGTGAGTTTATGTGTGTGTGTGTGTGTGTGTGCATCGGGGGGGAAGGGGAGATGCAGCGAGTGAGCGAGCAAGATAAGATAAGGGGAGGGGAAGAGAGAGAGAGAGAGAGAGAGAGAGAGAGAGAGAGAGAGAGAGAGAGAGAGAGCGAGAGCGAGAGAGAGCGAGAGAGAGAGAGAAATGGAGCAGAGAAGTCTTTGCAAAGTAGCTGCCATGAGGGATGACCAAGGGAAACAGCATGACTCATTGGCCTCCAGCACAGGCGGGCCGGGCGGATGGTGTGTGGAGGGCGACGGCGGCACACTGCCACCGCCTGGCCGCGGCCGGTATGACATCTGCAGTGTGGCCACAGCCCCCCCCCCCCCCCCACCTGTGAAAACGACCGGCTTCTGTGGCTCTAGGAGGAGGAGGAGGGGGTCCTTGTCAATGAAACGCATTAGGCTTTGCTTTTAACTGCAGGGTCAAACACACACACACACACACACACACACACACACACACACACACACACACACACACACACACACACACACACACACACACACACACACACACACACACACACACACACACACACACACACACACACACACACACACAGAGAGAGAGAGAGAGAGAGAGCGAGAGTAATTGTACTTACAAAGGTCATTACAGAACTTATTTTCAATCCAGGACTGATTCAAGATTGTGCGTGGCACAAAAACGCATCTAAAAACTAATCATCAATTAATAAATACTCAGAACCCGAACCCTGACACTAAAACGAAGCCATCGGTTAATGCCTCCTTGGCGGGTGGGAGACGAGGGCACGCCAATGGTGGCGGGAACGGCAAAGGCTTCGCACTGCGTCACCTTTCAACCATCAAGTTGAAGTTTGGGACTGAGTGATCGCCCAGCAGGGGGGGGGGGGAGGCGGGAGGAGATAAGAGCAACGGGAATGAAAGGGGGGTGGGGTGGTGGTGGTCTGTTGGGACGTGGCCTGAATCCGCCTGCTTCTGGTCCCCGGGGTGGTGGAGATGAGGCAGTAAAGTGCGAGAGTGAGTGAGTGCGAGAGTGAGTGAGTGCGAGAGTGAGTGAGTGAGTGAGTGAGTGAGTGAGTGAGTGAAAGAGAGAACGTCAGATAGAGGTGGAGAGAGACAGAAGAGAGGAGAAGGAGAGAGAGGGAAGGAGAGAGAGCGAGCGGGGAAATCAAAGCACATGAGTCAGCATGATTGACTAGTGGGAATAGAGACCGCCCTCGCCTTCACTCAATTAATAATAAAAAGGTTGAGTGGAAAGTGAAGGCAGCGGGAGAAGAGGAGGAGAAGGGCAGTGATGATGGCGTCCATGATGCTGACGTTGACGATGAGACAGATATGGACAGATGTCTCGGTGGCCGACACATCTGTCAGGACTTCCTGTGGGCCGTGGGTGGTTACGGGGGTTCTGACGGAGGGGGTGGAGGTGGGGGACCCCCGGCGATGTCTCTGTGACAACGACGACGGTGGCTCCACCAATGGCGGAGCAGCGGCGTCGGATAGAGCTCAACTAGCCCCGCCCATGCCGACAACAACCTCTTGCCCCGACCCCCCAATTACGACGAATGCTACACATTTCTCAACAGCGCGTCCCAAAAGACCACCTCCTCCCTCACACACACACACACACACACACACAAGGAAAAATAAAGAAATGACTCAGACGGTCTTATGAATCAATCCAGAAATAAATTAAGCGTGCAGACGCTACGGAGGACTAATGGGGAGGGGGGGGGGTGTTTATGCTGGAGGCGCCGTGTCCCACCAGTCGCTAAACAAACCGGCTAACGCTGCTAGCAGCTGCCAGCTGAGTTCTGCTGGCCCTCCAGAGAGAGAAGAGGTAGTGTGTGTGTGTGTGTGTGTGTGTGTGTATGTATGTGTATATCTACGTGTGTGTGTGTGTGTGTGTGTGTGTGTGTGTGTGTGTGTGTGTGTGTGTGTGTATCTGGGTATCTGCGCTGTGTGTTGGTCTCATCGCATGTGGTTGTAATCTGCGCCCGGATAGTGTGTGTATCTGCATCTGCGCGGTGTGTCTGTGGCATCCCGCCTGTGTGTGTATCTGCGGCCTGTGTGTTATCTGTGTGTGTGTGTGGTCTGTCATCTGCGCCTGTGTGTGTGTGTGTGTATCTGGCTGCCTGTCGTTTGTGCATCCGCTGTGTCTTGCGTGCCTGTGTGGTATCTGCATCTCGCGCGTGTTCTGTGCAATCCGCATGGTGTGTATCTGCGCCTGTGTGTGTGTGTGTATCTGTGTCTGCGTGTGTATCTGTGCATCCGCCTGTGTCTGTGTATCTGCGCCTGTGTGTGTGTGTGTATCTGTGTCTGCGTGTGTGTCTGTAGCATCCGCTCATAGTGGCATTGTGCATCTTCAACAACCAAAAGGCACTGAATGAAATGCAGCCGCATTCTATACAAGAAAAACACTTTATTTTTCTGCCAGTCAACCCTTTTTCCCTCCCGGCACATGCATGCCTGCATGTACATCCATACAACAACAGCCTCTGTATGCGGCTTTGCACAAACGCGCATACGGAAGCGATAGGAGGGGGCGACTATCAGCGCGACACATCCTTCCCTCGGCCCCCCTTTTCTCCTCGCGTCTGCAGCTTTCTCAAACTCATTCTGTAAGCAGATTGCAGGCAAGCAGCCTGGGCAGCAGCAACATCTTTTATGTAAGCTGCAGGCGAGCCATGAATTTTTCAGGGTCTTAAGAGTTCAGGGTCTGGGGGTGGTGGGTGGGGGTAGGGGGCGGTAGGGGAATCGACACACGAGTGCAGATAAAAAGACAAACTGTCTAGGGTATTACGCTTCCTCTTCTCTCTTTTTATAATACATTTTATTTTTTTTAAGTCTTCCTTAAAAGGAAGAGGATGATGAGGGGGGGAGTGGGAGGGTGGTGGTGGGGGGGAGTGGAGAAGAAGAAGAAGAAGAAGAAGAAAAAGAAAAGACATCTTCTGAAGTGCAAGAAAAGGAGAAAAGTGGATTTAAGAAGCAGGCCAGAGAGATGAAACCGCCAGGCCGTAGAGATGACTTACAATGCGGCGGCTCAGGGACACGCAAAGTTAAGACTTCACAAACCTATTTAGAGGGGGGGGGGGGGGGGGCCAATGCCATTACAGTAATAGGTGCTGACAAGGCCAGGGGGCCGCGGGGGGAGGAGGAGAGGGAGTCCCTTGTTGTTTATTTTGGAGACACTGATCCCCCTTTCCCAAAGTCCGTAGGGCCCAGTACCAGTAACCTCCACAGCTCATGTCTCTCTCCCACACCCCCCACTCTTTTTCTAGGGGTCGTTCTGGGGGCATCAGTGGGCGGTTAGCTGGCTTACATCGTATGTATGAACACATTTAAAAAAACTATTATTTTCTTGGCTGGTCATCAGAGAAACCAAACGAAACGAAGGCAACTTTGGTAACTTGAAACGGGCAATGTCCCAGCCATTATATGCCGACACTCATGGCCAAATAATGAATCGATTAGTAAACAACAAAGACGGCCCAACAACCGTTTGCTTGTTGCCTCGCTCGTGCGGCTGCTGGACGGTTACCTTGGCAACAAACTGCCTGTCCTTCAGGTCCATGTTGGCGGTGGGTGCCACATAGTCCTTCCAGATGCGGACCTTGCGTTCCTTGGCTGACCTGCGATGACAACAACAAGGCACACAGAAGAACAACAGAGTTTAATCCGGGCTTAATCTGCCAAACTATTCAATTAGGGTCTACAAGGAAAAATACCTTCAAGAGCTCTCAAAGTCACAACTTGGAAACATGCTACCGCACAGAAATACCAACATGTAATTTTCAAGGTGAGACTGGTCATTTGGCTATGATAGGTCAAGGTCACAAATGTCTCCCCGCGGGTGCTGTGGTGCTCCGTACCGCTCGGCTGCTCGGAGCTTCTCTGCGCCCTGGGTGTAGACGGCCATGGACCAGTCCACGCAGCGGGCGAACCCTTCCTTCAGAAGCAGCTCTGTGATGTTGCCGTTCTGCAGGGAGAAATTATCGCGGTGGGTGAGAGGGTGGGTGGGTGGGTGAGAGGCTAGGTGAATGAGAGGCTGGTTGGGTGGGTGGGTGGGTGGCTGGGGTCTCACCGGGTGCAGGATGGAGCCCAAGATGACCTGGTTGGGGCAGCTCTCCATAATGATCTGCACGTCCCGCTGCAGCAGGCGGGACTCTGTGAAGAACTTGGCCTCCGCGGCGAAGGCCTCGGGGGTCTCCACGCCGTCCACCTCACGCTTGAACGAGGGGCACTGCAAACAAAGATAGTATCGGAGAAATACATAGTAACATGTCAGGAGGGCTCGTGCGTACGATCCAACAAATTATCTAATCCAGGGGTGTCAAACATGTCAGGAGGGCTCCGCGAGCCGATCCAATCCGGCCCGGGACGCAATTTCATAAAATGGATTGGATGGCTGGATGGATGGAGGGAGGGAGGGAGGGATGGAGGACAGGAGGAGGACGTGTTCGATAAAAATCTAAACTAGCTTGTTTTCTGGCAAAACTATAAATAAATCAATAGTTTTCATAAAATATAAACCACATGGTAAAACTTATTTTTGCACCTGCACTTGTGTGGATGAACTACTTGACAGGAAAAGTACTTTAGTGCAGATGGTGCATAGAAGAGACTAAACTAGAACAGTCTGGTCAGTTCAGAACATCCCATCGCTTTACTGTCACAAAGCCTTTAGAACGAGGAAAAAGAGAACACTCATTATATCAATATCCCCAAATCCGAGATGTTATCAGGTCTCATATCACGATATAGAGCTAGGGCTGGGGGAATATATCCGTATCATATCTAGTGTTACATATCGCTGGATCGTGAGATAGTAGGGGAGTTAGTGGAGTCAGTGCACAGATAAAGCCTTTCAGCGCTCCCAGGGACAAAAATAAATAATAATAAAAAAAACTGTCTTCAAATGTCATATCTGCGGGTGGGGAGCGGGGAAGATGAAAAAATATTTCTAATCTTGGAGTGGCGCTGGTTGCCGGTGGCGACGCTCGGCGAGGGAGATGAATTGTGATGGAGCCGACGGAGGGGGTGATATAAACACCGGCAACCGGACAAACACACAGCTCCCGGAGCACGGAATATTAAACGTATTTATTTATTTCCTTCCTTCCTTCCTTCCTTTCCCTGTGTGTGTGGGCGCTGTATTGTATTAGGACAGCCAATCCGTGACTAGGTTCTTTGGGGGGGGGGGGGGGGGGGGGGGCATGCTGTGCGGAAGGACAACATTAGACTCATTTGAATGTGTCGCCGTGACGACGGACGTATGCGTGTGCACCGCCACATCCAACGCTATCAACTCCTGCCCTTCATTTATTACTATTATTATTATTATTATTATTATTATTATGTCGCAGCGTATTAAAAAGAACAGCCTATGCATTGCTGTGTTCTCACAGTCAGCAAACTATTTGGGATAATTGTCGGCCCACGGAGGGGGAAAAAAAGGAATCGCAACAAAAAAGTGACAAGGACAAAACTTTAGAGAAAGAGTTTTGTGAGAGTTTTGTGTGTGTTTGTGTGCATGCATGCAAGCGCGCGTGTGTGTGTGCGAGCGTGTGCGTGTGCGCGCGCCCGAGTGTGCGCCCGAGTGCGTGTGTGCGAATGCGCTTGTGTTGTCGTTGCGGTGGTTACCTTGACTCCGGACAGCATGACTGTGACCAGGTAGTGGTCGGGGAGGAGGAGGGCACGCACGACACTGCCGTCACGCACATGCTCGATGATAGCTGCAAGACAGAGAGAGTGTGTGAGTGTGTGCACATACACGCGTGCGTGCGTGCATGTGTGTGCGGTTCGGAGTGGAAAAAACATGGCGGTGGCTCGGCGAGGAGGACTGAGGAGAGAGATTAATCATACGTCTTCTGTACTGTTGACTCAGCGGTGACCTTATAACGTGTAGCGGGGGCAGAAGTGCTTTAAAAACCCTTAACTTAACCGTATGTCGCGTCAGTTTGACAAACAGGCCCGCGCTGCAGAGGCCAGCGACACGCGGATGTAAAGAATAATCATTTTAGCCTCGACTTGACCCGGTTAAGAACCCCACTGCCTGGCGCCGGTGGGCACATGTTCTGCACCGTCTGCAGGACCGGGAGAGTCGCTTGGGTTTGTGTTCTTTTTTTTAAACACGGGCGTGTACAAAAAAAAAAACGCTAAAAAGTACGGCAACTTGTGTGACCCCGGCGACGAATGAATGGAGGGAGGGGAGGGGAGGGTGGGGTTTGTGTGTTTGCGTGCCTTGCTCGTGGGCAAGTCATTAGTTATAGCAGGGCGGAGGGAGAGGTGAGGAGGTGTTTCACAGATGAATGGTCACTGAACAAGAAATGGAGGGAAAGAGGCATAAGGGGGAGGGGGGGCGGGGGGGGGGGGTTGAGTCCAGGGGGACGGGTGGGAGACTAGCTGGTCATGGTCAGACAGGCCCAGGGGCGGAACAGGGGAAAACAAACGCTCGCCCACCCCGATTGACCCTGTGAACCGAACACGAGTGGAAAAATGGTGAGGTAATGCAGATTCTCTACAATTTTGTATTTTTTTAAACCTCCTGCTCCCTTTATTGCTTTGACCTCTCGAACGCCTACTCCAAAAATTGACTTTAGGCCGACTTTATGGCTGGGAAACGAAAATCGACATTCACCACCTCTCACCGATTTAATCGTGCTCATGTGGGGGATAGTTCGGTTTAACCGCACAAATTAATAAATACTCATAGAATAGTTCATCTCTGAGAATGATGATCATTCTTAGTACATCGCTGGTTTTGAACGAGTGTGTGTGGTGGTTACCGTTGACGGGCTTCTGGTGCATGGAGTCCACGAAGTGGCGGGGGGCCTCGATGGTGTACTTCATGTCGCGGATGGTGTGCGCGCCCCCGCCCTCGCTCCACATGCCTTTCTTGGACGCCTTGGCCGTGTCCTCCACGTCACACAGTCTGGCCTGCTCTGGACTACACACACACACGGACACACACACGGACACGGACGGAGACGTGGACACATGCACGGACACAGACACGGACACACAGACACAGACATGGACACACACGGACACAAACAACATGTGGAGATAAAATACGTTAGAACATCAACTCAATATCAACTTGCACTTGGTTGTCACCCCCAGGCCTGAGTCACGGCCCCGGCCTCGACCTCTGACACCCTTCACACAGAGGGCTCAACCCTCAACCCTCTCGTCTCCGTTCACCCAGACTACAATTCTTCTGACGGAGCCAAAAAATAACTAAAGAGACTTTTTTTTTTATGAGCGAACGAGGGAAAGGAATCACCATAGAAACCGGTATCACCCTGGCAACTACATTTGCAGTGCAGTGCAATTACACCATGTTGAAACGGCATGAAAAAGAAAAGTAAAAAAAAATAATACATAAACGACCACTAAAAATAACTATTGGAAGAAAGAAAAAGCCGGCCCTCAAAGACGTTACGACGATGCCTCAACTTGTCTCATTCGCTAAGAGTTCAACCAGGAGACTCTTCTTTTGCAGCACGCTGATAATCATCAGCTTCTCGGCGCGCAAAGGTGCCTTAATATTTTGCTTATAATTGTCAAGAATGGCAAGGAGGGGTGTTAACATACTGACTGAACAGACTGAAATAGTTGACACAAAGCAAACATCGGACATTCCTGGACTTTCATGGCTGCTGCTCGTGACAGCTGATAAGCAGAACAGGACGACTGCCGACTAATTAATTCATTAACAATTGAGATTCAAGCTTTAAAAGAAATTAAAAAACGAATACAATTAACAAGAAACAAAAAAACATGTTTGACAGCCACTTGAAAACAATAATCTTGTCTAATTAATTCTTCTAAAAAAACTACAAAAAATAAGTACAGACAAACACACAGGCAAAGCGAATGCCGGATTTCCAATTATGAAAAATGGCAGGAAAGCCAATTTGGCCACGCTTTCATGTCCTCTGTGGGCGTCGCCCGCGCTGATGGAGACAGCGGTGGTCACGTGTAGATTCCTGCTTCAAGGTTCCAGAGACAAAAGCGAGGCCTCTCAGGGAGCCCCTTATCACCAAAGACAGGGTGACAAAGTGAAGTTAAAACGCATTGTATATACGAATGAATGTACAGAACTCACTGGCTTGTGTGCTCTGAATTAGCCTACGCTTTTGAGTTCCCTGCTGCTCTCCACACACACACACACACACACACACACCTCTCTTCCTGCCAACTCGCGTCACATAAAACCCGACAAAAAAAGGCGGGCAGGAGTGATTCTTGCTTACGAAGCGAGCAGTAAAGTAGAAAGTTTCCCCGGGATGAAATGTTGAGCCGGAGAACGTCGATTGTGTTTAAGCTCCTTTAAACTAAGAGCTAAAACGTGAGTGCGGGTCGCGAGGAGGAGATATACGGAGCAATCGCGGAACGCCAGACGCCGAAGAAAAGGAAAGAAAAAAAACAGGCAGTCAAATAGGCAGACTGCGAGACGGGCTTGTTAAGATCCAAACATGAGGATTCAATATTAAAGTTAATTCGGCGAAATGCATGAATGGGTGAATCCCAAGTTCCCGCCGTTTCCAAACGGGCTGTTTTTTTTGGGTCACAGATTGTTAAAATCACAGATCACAACACTAATTAAGACCCAGACCTCCAGCTACCTGGTGGTGTGTGGTGTGTAGCGATGCTCATTACATTACCCCGCGCTGCTAGCCTACGACACCGTCACGCAGTGTGGTCCTCAGTTACCCAAAGACCACCACCCACCATCACCTCCACCACCACCACCACCACCACTGTGACTGGGTTTGACCTACTGTACCAGCCTGCATAGATCTACGCCTAATGTCCCTTGTGCAAAGCTAAACATTGTCCCCAACCGTGCTCCAGCGTTTGATGCGTGACAGGGGGGGAGGGAGTGGGGGTGGGGGGCACAGGGACTTCGGAATCCCTCCGCTGGGGCCCCGGCAGACTCTGGCAGAGCCGACGCCGCCGCAGGTTGCCGTGTAAGGTAGGCGGTTGTGGAAATGAAAACCTCATTATCCCCAAAGCCAGTCAAGCCTGAACTCAACCCGGGGGGAATATGGAATTTGAATGCATTGAAAGGATGCTGCCACTACCAGTGATCAGCTGCCAGTCAAGGGAGTCTGCGTGGCAAGAACTCCCAGAGGGAGGCTATTTCCCGTCAAGTAATGTGGCATGATCGTACGCAACCACGTGTGTGTGTGTGCGTGTGAAGGAAATTGAGAAGTTCTTAAAAAAAATGATAAATTACAAAGATGAAGAAGAAAAACAATGGCAAAGAAATCCGGATGTCATTTAGGATTTTTTTTGCAGGCGAGCTTGGCACAGACCCACGCGTTTGCCAAAAATATATTTGTAATGTGAAACGCCATCATTAAATTCGCCGCCGCCCCCTCCTCCACCACCACCACCTCCTCCTCCTCCTCCTCCTCCTCCTCTTCCCCCCCCCCCCCCCCCACACACTCCCTCCCTCTCTCCCTCTCCTCTCACTGGGGTTTGAAGAGAAATTGTTGTTCAGCAAAGTGCGTGAACAAGGCAGGCCGCTCGGAGCACTGTGTCTAATTAGAGGCGGGAAACCATATAGGACCCACGGGGATTCGCTGCTGCGCTTTCCACATGAAAGCCATCGCCGCTACACCATCGCCACCGTCGCCGCTCCTCGGGCTTCGGCACGCGCATCATTTCCCTACCAGCGGGGAAATTAAAGAGTACTGGGAGAAGTGGGAAATAAACTGGGAGAACTGGGGAATAAAACGCAGACAACGAATGACAAACGAAAACCGTGTTTAAGGCGAGTAGGCGTCGAGACAAAACCACCTAGTTGGTTTGAAGAACACCAAAACAAACAACGCTTTATTATTAAAAATGCGCTTTAGAGATTAGTCACAAGAAAAGGAGATTAGTAAAGTGTCTCTTCCAACTTGTACTGCTTGCAGAAAACTCAAAAGCATTTATTCTCATCTTTTGTGTGGCAACAGCAATCTGATGTGCGTATCTATCCATCTCTATATCTATCCACCTATCTATCCATCCACCCATCTCTCTATCCATCCACCCATCTCTCTATCTATCCATCTATCCATCCATCTGGACTAGTGGTTGGTAGTCCACAGAGTGAACAGTGATGAAACAAAGGCAAAGGAATCAGGGTTGTCAATAGACCAGAGAGCCACCAAACAACAGGCAACCAACTACTAGGATGCTGTGTTGTGTGGGCAACATCAGAGGAAATGGGAATGGGATTCTGACCCGTCCCTGACCTGCCCCCTTGTGGACACAGCATGCACTGCACCACAGAGACATAAGCTTCTTGCATAGCATTTAGCAGCCCAGAGTGCAGTCATGCACACAGAAGCAGATTGTCAAAAAGGAGCCTATACATATACTATATATAAGCCTTGAGAGAGGATCCTATTCAGTAAAAGCATTGTTTAGCATAATGTATGTATTGCATGGTAATGCACTCAGAATAGCACCTCTTATCTGCTCTTATCCCAGCTATTATGCAGGCAACCTAGCAATTATGAAACTTGTTCTATTAACCTTGCAATTATGAATGCTTGAAATGCTCTATTCTTATCTTTATGTACCACAGAGATATATTGCTTTCAACTCTTTGAACAGATGTACTCTTTGCAAGTCACTTTGGATAAAATGTCTGCCAAATGCCCTAAATGTGAATGTAAAAGAGCTGGGATATTAGGTTCCTCCGGGCTAACATTCCGGCATCACCGAGCCTTGTCCCCGAGATGGGCTCCTGCGCACACACGCACGTACACACACTCTTCTGAAATCATGCAACTCTAACTGCTAAGTCCACGGTCAGTGGGTCAGCATTATCATTAAGGCGTCCCCTTGGTAATGCCCCCCTGGTAATGGCCAGCCGTCCCCGTTGTTTAGCGGGAGCGGCGTTAGCCTAGTGTGCCGACACAAACGCGCGGCAGAGGCCGATGTCTGTGTGCGTGTGTGTGTGTGTGTGAGCAAGGGAGGAGGAGTGGGAGGGGTGTTCAGCCTGAGGTCCTTCATAAGTAATGGTGCGAGGCGAGCCGTTGGGGGCGCCAAACCACTGAGACGCAGATCGGCGTTTACATTAGCGGGGCGATCAAGGCCGTTGCACACAGGGGGCGCTCGGAACGAGACGTTAGACGCCAAATATTCAGATAGCCACCGCCGCCGCCATTGGAAGATGCAACAGCACGAGTCAAATTGCCTCTAATGTGCAGTATACACAGGGGTGTGTATGTGTGTGTGTGTGTCTATATATAAGGGGGTTTCAGCGAGTCAGGGTGCTGCCTGTGCAAGGAGGGCAACGCTGCCCCCATCTGGCCCACAATGGTACTGCCTCTCACTCACTGTACACATGCCAATACTCTACCACAGTGCAAATACCTTTCAGTAGTGGATATACTATACATATTATAGCTTATTGGATAAATTAGGAGGGGGATGGGGGAAACCCTCTGTGAGAAGCCGGCAAAGCCTATTAATTGTGATTTATACAGAAGAGAGAAAGTCAGCCCGTTTAGTTGTGAGTTGCATCATGCACCCCCCCCCCCTCTGTGGTACTGATACTGAGAATCTGTTGAAGTGTTGCGCAGAGCGAAGATGGAGTTGCGTGCCGCGGGCGGTGACGGAGAGCTTTTGATATTAAATCTGTGAAACTGTGTATTCGTGTCGGCTTCTTTTCCAAATCAACAACCACCCCCCACCCATCTCTTCAGTTCCAGATCAAACTGTTGCAGAGTTGCATCCGATTGCCTCACTGGCAGACTTTTTGATTGATTTTGCCGTTTGTTTGACTCAAGCTGTACGCCAATCAACAACGCTCCCCACTTCAGAAAACACGAGCGGCAGCAAATATGGATAGCATTATATAGCCATTACGGGAACAGCTTAATTACGTCGTTCATTTGTAGCAAGGAAGGTGGTGGTGGTGGTAGTGGCGCTGAGATGTGGCAACTTCTATTTTGGGCTTCTGATTGATTATTTTTTTTACCGACACAAAACACCACCGGCTGTTAACGTGAACTGACAGCACATGTGAACCGGTTCGGTCCTTGTGTGGTTGGCACCGCCGTCGGTGTATGAATGGGTGAATGTGAGGCGATACTGTATGCAATCCATTTACCATTTAGGCAGTGCAGGTGAAAAGGTAGGCAGTGTATGCGAGAGTCTCCTTACTTGTTCCCTCGGATTCCTTCCCTGCGGACGGTGGCAAAGCCCTCATTCACCAGGGACTCGGCGATGTTCTCCCCCGTTGTGTCTGTGGTGAGCAGCAGGGGCACACAAACACAGCCAGACGACTTAGTCAACAAAGACAAGTTGATCGTCGAATTGCATAGAAACATAATGATGATTGCTAGAAAAAAAACCTAGGTCTGTGGTAGGCACAGACAAAGCCAGTCAGTCAAACAGACAGACTTCCCGTCTGTGTATATATGGATACCGTCAATAGACACACCGGTCGTATCCTACATTAGTGTGAGAACTCACCCCTGCCCAGGTACACCATGCCATACTCTCTGCCCTGGGCTGTCTTGATTTCCACGTTGAAGCACACCTCTTTGCCTATGAGCTTCTTGCGGAGGAACTCTCTGGCTTGGAAGGCCCATGGCTGGGAAGAAAAACAACAACTTAGCGTGAGATGATGGGAATATATTATACACTGCTCCAAAAAATTAAAGGAACACTTTTTAATCAGAGTATTGCATCAAGTCAATTAAACTCCTGGGATATTGATCTGGTCAGTTAAGTAGCAGAGGGGGTTGTTAATATGTTTCAGCTGCTTTGGTGTTCATGAAATTAACAACAGGTGCACGAGAGGGGCAACAATGAGACGACCCCCAAAACAGGCATGGTTTTCCAGGTGGAGGCCACTGACATTTTTTCCCTCCTCATCTTTTCTGACTGTTTTTCACTAGTTTTGCATTTGGCTAGGGTCAGTGTCACTACTGGTAGCATGAGGCGATACCTGGACCCTACAGAGGTTGCACAGGCAGTCCAACTCCTCCAGGATGGCTCATCAATACGTGCCATTGCCAGAAGGTTTGCCGTGTCTCCCAGCACAGTCTCAAGAGCATGGAGGAGATTCCAGGAGACAGGCAGTTACTCTAGGAGAGCTGGACAGGGCCGTAGAAGGTCCTTAACCCATCAGCGGGACCGGTATCTGCTCCTTTGTGCAAGGAGGAACAGGATGAGCACTGCCAGAGCCCTACAAAATGACCTCCAGCAGGCCACTGGTGTGAATGTCTCTGACCAATCAGAAACAGACTTCATGAGGGTGGCCTGAGGGCCTGACGTCCTCTAGTGGGCCCTGTGCTCACTGCCCGGCACCGTGGAGCTCGATTGGCATTTGCCATAGAAGACCAGAATTGGCAGATCCGCCACTGGCGCCCTGTGCTTTTCACAGATGAGAGCAGGTTCACCCTGAGCACATGTGACAGACGTGAAAGGGTCTGGAGAAGCCGTGGAGAACGTTATGCTGCCTGTAACATCGTTTAGCATGACCGGTTTGGTGGTGGGTCAGTGATGGTCTGGGGAGGCATATCCATGGAGGGACGCACAGACCTCTACAGGCTAGAGAACGGCACCCTGACTGCCATTAGGTATCGGGATGAAATCCTTGGACCCATTGTCGGACCCATTGTCAGACCCTACGCTGGTGCAGTGGGTCCTGGGTTCCTCCTGGTGCACGACAATGCCAGGCCTCATGTGGCAAGAGTATGCAGGCAGTTCCTGGAGGATGAAGGAATTGATACCATTGACGCGCTCGCCTGACCTAACTCCAATAGAACATCTCTGGGACATTATGTTTCGGTCCATCCGACGCCGCCAGGTTGCACCTCAGACTGTCCAGGAGCTCAGTGATGCCCTGGTCCAGATCTGGGAGGAGATACCCCAGGACACCATCCGTCGTCTCATTAGGAGCCCCGACGTTGTCAGGCATGCATACAAGCACGTGGGGGCAATACACAGTACTGAGTACCATTTTGAGTTGCTGCAATGGAATTTCAGCAAAATAGACTAGCCTGCCGCATCATTTGTCTGTTTGTCTGGGTGTCTTTGAATTCAGCCCTCTGTAGGTTGACATCCTTTCGTTCCTAACACATTACCCAGTTCATATCAGTATAGGTATCCAGCATGATTTTTTTTCCCATTGAGATCTGATGTGTTTTCAAAGTGTTCCTTCAATTATTTTGAGCAGTGTACATCGTCGTGGACACCAGCCATTGTAACGTTGATAAATGGTTTCCCCTTTTCTTAATGGTGGCGTTGAGCAGCACATTCCCCCCGTGAACGTGTGGGCGCAAAGCGGCTGATTACAGTCGGCATGTTTTCGTGAGGTAGAGACACAATCGCACCACAAAACAGATTAACAGATTGTTAATGCGCACACACATCACACCCACACACCAGCTTCAACTGTTTTTTGTCAGGCCAATACTTTTATTTTGTTTTTACAAAATAAAAACGAAATCTTAAGAAAATCTTAAGAAAATAAATAAAATACAAATAAAATGGAAACGTAACTGCAGGAGTGATCGGGTAGAGGGATTGTGTCAAGACGCCATGTTTATTGATCCATCGGGATTAGAATTTGATCAATTTGTCATCGAAAGCGTGACACTCCAAGTGTCACATGGGAGACCGGCCCATGTGGCGGTTCGTCTCCATGGCGACCGACCCGGACTCACCTCGTCGGGGGTGTCCTTAGCGTCGGGCTGGCTCTGGGCCGCCCGCCGGGCCATGGCGCCGGCACGGATGTTGCTGAGGTTGATCTGCCGCTCAGGGGGCGGTCCCCCTCTGGGCTGGCCACGGACGATGATGGCACAGCCAGACAAGACCTGGAGAAACAGAGACAGAGAGACAGACAGACAGACAGACAGAGAGAGAGAGAGAGACAGACAGAAACACAAACACAGTTAGTCAGTCCTCGGCTCGTCCACTGAGGACAGACAAAGAGGGCGGCATTACTTCTTCTTCTTCTACACCGAGCATCTCGCGGGCAGCGCTGGTCTTAATTCATATTGGTGGGAAAGTCATTTAAAAACAATCATTCCAAGAATGCATGAGGTGCAACTTGGTGTGTAGTGTTGTGTGGTGGTGGCGATTTGCGAGCTAGATAGCTGAAGATGTTTAGGTGCGTTCGAACCGCAGTATCCGTCATAACCAAACAGCGATATCTGCCTCGCTGCTACGTCACCGGCGAATGTCTTCCACGTTTCCATGGCGACAGCCTGTCAAAATCAGCGTTTCAAAAAGGCACGGGGGGGGGGGGGGGGAGAGATGATCATGGCGGGCTGATAACGTTACTAACACAAACGGAGTGAGATTAGCCGCCGGGCGCGTTGGGCAACCATGGCATTTATAGGAATCTGAGCAAACAGCCTTTATCTGTGTCTCCACCACCGCAGGGGGGTATCAGAGCTGTGTGATGTTGACCTAAGATTTGGGCTAGATAAAGCTCACAGCCGCCGCCCACCCCACCCACCCTTGTCATGTCCCCTCTGCCCACCCCCTCAAGACAAACTGAAAGGCTGCAGTCATTAAGCACCCCGGTGGGCCGGGGACAGGAGTCACATATACAGTCCAGCTTCAAGTCTGTTTCCCTGCCCTTGCGTGGGGCGCCCTCGGCCACCTTGAGTGAAAGGTCCGCACTTGATTAGAGAGATATGGGACACTCATGCATACAAGGTCAACTCGGGAGTGTGTGTGTGTGTGTGTGTGTTTGTAATACATTGAGTGAGTGTGTGTTGTGGGGGCGGGGGCAGTACAATCGCAGTCTTGTGAGAAATGTAGTAATACAAGAATAAACACAATAAATACATCAAGCGTGCTTAAAGCATGGGTGTGCTGAACAAGAACATCTTTATAAAACAGACGTTTTATATTCCATGCTTATTAAAAAAACCATATATATATGGTTTTTTTTATTGATATTCATATTGTCATTGGACTTCATAATAATACAAAAACAATAATATGCAAGAAAAAAAGTTGTGGGTATTTATACTTTGTGAGTAGCCACGTGTACCACCTTTGCACCCATAGGGTGGGGGGCACCCAGTGGGGCTAAACCATGTAGTTAACCAAAAAAATTATAATAATAATCACATTGCGATATATTTATGTACAGATTTCGCAATTGCTGTATGATTGGCTTTTAGTGGGGGATGCCTAAACACAACCCAAGATGTGGCGGCTCTGTGCCAACCATGTGGAGACTATGTGTAGGCCAGGTCCTCTCTGCAGCAACGCAGTACTTACTGTACATTAGCATTTGCATGTACACATATTTATATTTTTAATCCTGATCAAAAGATTTTAAAAGATATATTATGGCGGACCAATGGGAGACGCCAGCGGCTGCGGAACGACTACGTGTCACTTCCCCGGACACAGGCTCGGATCACAGACGCTCACACAGCCGCTCTTTTTGCATTTAAAAACCCTGATTTACGCAATTCTCAGTGTCTTTCTAACGCACTCATCAAGTTGAGCCACGGCTACAAACGCACATGTAGACTATAACACACACCACACACTGCGTGGCGGCCAGTGCATTGTGGAAGTTGTAGTTTAGTGTATTTTTTTAATGCACCTCACAGCCAGATTGGCAGTCACACAGAAGCACACCTCAAGTCCAACTTAAGAAGAAAGAAATCAGCCCACTAAACTAAAACTAAAACTAATTATCTCAAGCTAACGTCCAACACCAGAGACATGTCACAACACATGCTCCCCTGAAGTCACCACTTGTAGACACTTTAAGTTTATTCATACTAATAATAATAATAACAACAATAATAATAATGTGTGTGTCCAAGACGAGTACAACTGTAATGTCAAAGTCCTAAAAAAGAAAGTGTCACTTTGCGGCTAGTGGCTAATTAGCAAGCTAGCGCACCCGGGTGCAAACTCCTAGCACGCTACTAGCACTGAGCACGCTACGGGAGCCCGGCTGATCCATATTCCTGCTGATTTTATACCGATTTTATATGGGGGGTTTTTGTCACATTTAACGCGCTGTCAACACCTCCCACCCATCACCATCACCTCCACCTCCTCCTCCTCCAGGGCTCCTCACCATTTTCACGATGCCTCGCTGGAGCAGCGCAGCCGCCGCCGCCGCCGGGGTCGCCGCCTGCGCCGCCGCCGCAACCGAAGCCATGTCCGCCGGGTAGAGAGAGAGAGAGAGAGCGAGAGAGAGGGGATAGAGCCGCTGAGGAGGGTGGACGTGGAGGGGTGGACGCTGACCACCAGGTGAAGGACCGTGTGTTGTGTGTGGAAGTAACCGACCGAGCGAGCGCTGGGAGCCGAGAGGAAGAGCGCTGACGTCCAGACCAGACCGTTACTTTCCGGGTCCCGGCGACGGTCATGAATGGGGCTGCGTTCCAATAGTCCAAGTCCTAGTCTTGTTTGGTTTAGGACGCCTCCTAACTGCTAACTCCTAACTGCTAACTCCTGACTGCTCACTGCCAATTCCTAATTCCTAACTCCTAACTCCTAAGTCCTAACTGCTAACTGCTAACTCCTAACCCGGGAGCAACATAATTTAGACCATCATTATATATGTGGACCCATATAATACTGTGATACTCCATGCAAACATTAAATGAGGTTTGCATGGAGTATCATACTTAAGAGAACACTAATTAATTAGAAGAAAAGGAATCCAAATAAAAACAAACTTTTAATTTCAGGCTTGAGGCACCCCCTCGACTTTGGGCCAGTCCCACTTTTCCCCCCAGTCCGTCGCCTCTGCCTAACCCTAACCCTAAATGTGCAATATTC
Organism: Coryphaenoides rupestris; assembly: GCA_002895965.2. Taxonomy (NCBI): domain Eukaryota; kingdom Metazoa; phylum Chordata; class Actinopteri; order Gadiformes; family Macrouridae; genus Coryphaenoides; species Coryphaenoides rupestris. Next base: position 69,848 of record PIJE02001608.1, read on the forward strand.
TTAATATTCTTTATATCATGTGTAATACTTCCTCTCACCATTATTATTATTATTATTATTACCCTTTTATTACACGTAAATTATTGCCAATTTGTTTGCGGACTGAATATGTTATCTTACCTATATTTGTATATTTTTATACTTCACCTACATTTTTATACTTCTAGGACTACTGTAAATTTGTAAACCTGTTATTTAATTTTTATTTGTATTATTCTGCTGTATATTTCTCTATTGTTTTATTCTATTGCTATGCAACCTCTGGCACAAGAATTCCCTTTGGGATTAATAAAGCTCTATCTTATCTTAGCGTATCTAACCCTTATCCTCAGGGGAAATAGTTAGGAGAGGATTTACGACGTGTGTTATTATTTTCTCGACTATTGGAACGCAGCCCCTGTGTGAAGGCGGGCGGCCTGTCGGACGGACGACTTCCGGTGCAGGAGGTTCGACACGTCAGCAGAGGATTAACCATTAGGGGGGCAGTTAACCCGCTGTTAATGTTTATTAATAATAATAATAATAATATCTTTACATTCTTCAAACGAATGTATTTTATGTGTTTGTTTTTAGTTTTTACGTTAGTTATTTATTTTTATTATTATTATTATTTGTTTGACACGTTTTTTTTCTTTCCTTATTTCATTTCAATGTATGTGTGTGATTGCCACTGTCAGTGATACATTGTATTCTTTATTATTTCTATCTGAAATAAAGATAATATCCCCCAAATATATATACGGTATATATTTGAATAATTGTCTTTGTCCTTGTAGACCCAATGCAGTTTACTACAGTCTACAGTAATTACTACAGTCTACAATAGAAAAGTTATAGTCGTCAATTGCAATATTTAATAGCAACATATCCATAGAGGCATTTGTGTGTCTATCTTGGGGCTCCCACCTAATTGAGCCTCACCGCTCAGGATAGAACTACGCCCCCAGAGGCCATTTAGGTGAACTGCAGTCTAGATTTGAAGGCGCCTATTCATATTTCTCAGGGGCCATTAGGCCACACTAAAACAAGTTGGTCTAGAAATGTTGTAAAATAAAAAAGAGAAAAGAATAAGATACACTAAATAGACAAATGTGCTTTATACAATCATCCATTGCAAATTATTCTAGTATTCCTTCACGACAAAGAACAAATGTGTCATGAACAACTGTGCATTTGTATATGATTGTATATAATTATAATATTTATTTATTATTATTTTTGTATTGGGTGGGAGGGGCTATACTCAACATCATAGTTGAGATGCCATAGCTCATTAAAAGTAGCCTATAATGGAAAATAAATCCTACTATCAAATCATGTCTCCACCATCATTAATGGCATTGTTGGATTGAATTATTTTTGTAGTTTAATATCTCTTCATCAGAATGCTTTTTTACCAACATGACTCCCTAGTCATACAACGCAGCTCCGACAAGCCTGAAGTAATTTAAATACACTTTTTTATACTACTTTTATTTTTACAGCGTACATTCACAAGTATCCTATTGTGGGACTCATCTTTTGTTGTACTTTCTGGTTGATTTATCCCGTTTCACAGAGACGTATTATCCACATAATGTGGAGCAAATAAGCCTGTTGCATTTGGTGAAATAGGAAAAAAGGGTCCGAGGGTCTTCTGCCCTCGGTGTAGGGGTCACAGATTTCTCCAACTGTGTAGGCCATATCCATTTAGTAGCCCATCACCAGGAGACCCTCAATGCCACTAAACGCACGCAGCGCACAATATGTAAAATACCTCTATCTATGTTCATATGTAGGCAATGTTGTGTTTTTCTTTGAGGAGATCATCATTGTATTTATTTGAGGAGATATTTAACAGCAACATATCCATAGAGGCATTTGTGTGTCTATCTTGGGGCTTCCCACCTAATTGAGCCTCATCGCTCAGGTAGAACTACGCCCCCAGAGGCCATTTAGGTGAACTGCAGTCTCGATTTGAAGGCGCCTATTCATATTTCTCAGGGGCCATTAGGCCACACTAAAACAAGTTGACCTAGAAATGTTGTAAAATAAAAAAGAGAAAAGAATAAGATACACTAAATAGACAATTGTCCTTTATACAATCATCCATTGCAAATTATTCTAGTATTCCTTCACGACAAAGAACAAATGTGTCATGAACAACTGTGCATTTGTATATGATTGTATATAATTATAATATTTATTTATTATTATTTTTATTGGGTGGGAAGGGCTATACTCAACATCATAGTTGAGATGCCATAGCTCATTAAATGTAGCCTATAATGGAAAATAAAGCCTACTATCAAATCATGTCTCCACCATCATTAATGGCAAACCTTTTTTTTTTTCTTTGTTGGATTGAATTATTTTTGTAGTTTAATATCTCTTCATCAGAATGCTTTTTTACCAACATGACTCCCTAGTCATACAACGCAGCTATAATAAGTAATTTAAATACACTTTTTTATACTACTTATATTTTTACAGCCTACATTCACAAGTATCCTATTGTGGGACTCATCTTTTGTTGTACTTTCTGGTTGATTTATCCCGTTTCACAGAGACGTATTATCCACATAATGTGGAGCAAATAAGCCTGTTGCATTTGGTGAAATAGGAAAAAAGGGTCCGAGGGTCTTCTGCCCTCGGTGTAGGGGTCACAGATTTCTCCAACTGTGTAGGCCATATCCATTTAGTAGCCCATCACCAGGAGACCCTCAATGCCACTAAACGCACGCAGCGCACAATATGTAAAATACCTCTATCTATGTTCATATGTAGGCAATGTTGTGTTTTTCTTTGAGGAGATCATCATTGTATTTATTTTAGGAGATATTTTCATTTGTCTTCAGTAAGTTAGAATAAACGGGGGCCCCTGGGTTGGTCCGAGGCCATACTGTCTAGGGCTGAGATTCTGTCCCAGTACAACCCTGGGGCTTACCATCACTCCTTTTAATAAATGAATGTGAATTAATGAATGTAATCAATTAAAATTCAAGATATACAATCTCAAAGTGAAATAAAACACAGGCCTGTGCACCTCCCTCTGTGGGCACCTCGTGGTAAAACGCGAGGTTGGAGAGCTATTGCGCACACGTGTGGCGACTCACGGGTGCGCATTGGAGAGCTCTGTGGCGCTTCTTTACGCGGGTCAAATAGCACCGTTTCGCCCTTGCTCCTGGCACCAAGACGCATAAATACACGTGTTAGGGTCAAAGAACCGACGGATGGGAAGTAAATAAAGACTGAACCCCTGTTGCTATGCTGAAAGAACTCCAACTCCACCCAACAAGGCGCCAACGTTTTCGGTGAGCTCAGGTTACCTTTACGCACAGGAGTCTCTTCTTTTTAGTCCAGGGCATAAGTGTTTTATCACCTCATGTGGTTTTCTACGAAGCAGCTCGTTGCAATGAAGCACAATAAATTAATAATCCTGTCAACTGAGCGCTATAATAAATAGTGGGTTGACTATATTTGCCCTCTCTCTGGGTTGGCAAGGAGATGCTGGTGTCCAAATGCACTTGGCCAGACCGCTGTGCGCAATCTGCTGTATTATTGTCTTTAACCTGTGTGGTTAATGTATAATTTGTGCCATATGGCATCCTCAAATCTAAAACCCCAACCCTTATATATGTGTGCCGGTGGCTCTTGGGTCTTTGTGGACCAAACTAATGATATTCAATTAGTCATTAAATGGGCCAGGGGACCGAGGCGTGGATGGGGTTCAGATGGGCTAATATTTACTCATCAAATATTCCCTTTGAAACGTTTACAACGCCTTTTTATCTACAGGCCGAGCAAGGAACATCTGTGAGCCTTTTCTGAATCAACCGGCCCTTACAATACGCGTCCCCCCGGGCCCCTTGGAGCATCCCAGTCTATTTGTACGCAATAAAGAGAGACTGCGTGCCCTGGATGGATTTATGATGGATCAAAAGCACCACACCATATGGCCATAGTCGCCATCGGGACAGATTTAACCAAATGTTTGCTTTATGGAAGTAGACTCGATGGTTTTCACCTGAACCACTTGTACCTCCCGGGGTGGGGAGGGATGCCCGCGTCAGGGGACCCACATGTCTGGGGAGGCTGGAGAGACTTCACATGGGGGCAGACAAGTGTTAGATCTGCGCATTTTGAAGTATTTGTAGAGGAAAAATACACAAATGTGGTGCAAATTAAAAGTCACGGGTGGTGTAGTGCGTCTTCTCTGAAATGCATCCTCGACAGGGGGTCAAAATATGGAAACATTTCACTAGTTGGTCCTCGGATGCATCCATGCATGCCATGGTGTGTCATCCAATTATACAGATGCATCCAAAGAGCCACGGGCAGGTCATGGGTGTATACCTATGCAATATTGACATGTGGGGGTGTTCAGCCCCCCCCCACGCCCCCCGCGTCACTTCTCCTAGTCTGCAGGACTATAAAGTCATGCCTCCCGGTCACCAGGCGCTCAGCCACAGGCAGGGGAGGACCGCGCCAGGCGTGCGTAAAAGTTGGCGAGGGTGTTGCGTTACGCACGAGCATTATCTCTCGCTGCGCTCTCCAAACCCACAGGCGTGCTGTGCGTTTGTTTTACATCTGCGTATAAAATCGTCAGGAATAGGTGGACATGTGTGGAAATATGGATTTACCAAGTGCAGGTTACTCACTTTGTTTTTTTGTTATTTGCGTCATTTGTCGACGAGCAGGGTAGTCTGATGTACTGTCAAGGAGATTCCTCAACCCCTTTACCCTCACCCTAACTCTACTTAACTCAGCCTAAACAATGATGAACACAAACATGGCCTCCATAGCCAAATAATAAGACAACAATATTTTGGCCTGTTATTGCAGGACAAGTCCATGCTGCTATATTGGTTTGTTTTTTATTGATATTTTATAATCAGCAGGTCTCTTCCATGCATGCTCTTCTAACATGATTGTACTGTGTCTGACCAAGGTGGTGGATCTGTGAACCAGCTTAGAGGAGGTGGTGGAGGATCTGTGAACCAGCTTAGCGGCAGTGGAGGATCTGTGAGCCATCTTGGAGGCGAGGGTGGATCTGTGAACCTGCTTGGAGTTGGTGGAGGATCTGTGAGCCAGCTTAGAGGTGGTGGAGGATCTATGAACCAGCTTGGAGGAGGCGGTGGAGGATCTGTGAACCAGCTTGGAGGCGGTGGAGGATCTGTGAACCAGTTTGGAGGCGGTGGAGGATCTGTGAACCAGCTTGGAGGAGGCGGTGGAGGATCTGTGAACCAGCTTGGAGGTGGTGGAGGATCTATGAACCAGCTTGGAGGGACATTTCTCAACGGGCGGCCTCTGCCACCCTCCAAGCGGAGGGAGATCATCCAGCTCGCGTCGGAAGGCGTGCGTCCGAGCGACATCTCCAAAATGATTCGGGTGTGTAACAGAGTCATTCACCGTTAAGCTCTTCTGTGTTATTATGAATCATTGATCACCCTCTGTCTGTCTTACTCTCCCATTCTCCCTCTGTCTCTCTCTCTCTCTCCCCCCCCTTTATTCAATCATTCATGGAAGATATTCCTGTCACTAGAACCCTCCAGTGCAATAATAATAGCCCTTTTTACAAATTCTGTGGTAAAGTAGGATTCAAGAATGTACAACAGAACAAATACAAATATCACAAATATCACAACAATTGAAGGGAAAGAATCAGAATATCCACACTATTTACAGTCTTTACAGCAAAAGGAGCAGTTTTTTGTATTCATAAATATGAGCAAATAGGCAAATAAACAGCAAGCAAGTAGGCAAATAAACAGCAAAAGGCACATAAACAAAGGCACCTATACTCAGAAAACAATTTTAACTTGAAGTATTGTTCCACAATAAATACTACCCTTTGGAACAGGTGTCCATCGGTTGCATCAGCAAGATCCTGAGTCGGTTCCAAGCGACGGGACGGATGGAGCCCAAGGCCATCGGGGGCAGCAGGCCCCGCCTCCTCACCTCAGCGGTCGCCATGGCAATCGTTCGGTGCAAGAGGGAGAACCCCACGGTCTTCGCCTGGGAGATCCGCGGGAAGCTGGCCGCTCGGGGCGTCTGTAGCCCCTCCCACCTTCCCAGTGTACGTGGGAGAATGTCCAAAGTTTACAACGTTTTGAAATGACATTTCTTGTTTTTGTGCTCATAGATTTGAATGCATTTTCACCTCTCAGGTGTCCTCTATCAATCGCTTTCTAAGAAAACGACATTTTGATCAAGGGCCGATGTGCATGGAAATCAATGCACTCAGCGGAGCCTTTCCAGGTAAATGGAGTGATGCGGCCAATCATCCAACCATCATCCATCCATAATCACCATCATTCAGTCATTCAGACGTTCACAGACTACTTTGTGTGTGTCTCTATGCTCTCTTTCTTGTTCACCTCCTGATGCACTCCAGACTGGACCGGAGGCGAGGCGGGGGAGCAGGAGTCCACCGGTGATCAGTGGAAACGCAAAGACCGTTCTGTGACCCACAACCGCACGACTTACACCCCTGAGCAGAGCTACGCCCTGGAGCAAGGTCCTTTCTATTCTATTCTATTCCATTCCATTTTATTAGATTCTATTCTACTCCATTCTATTCTATTCTACTCAATTATATTCTATTATACTCCATTCTATTCTATTCCATTCCATTGTATTTTATTCTATTCTATTCTATTCTATTCCATTCTATGATATTCTATAATGTTCTATGCTGGGTAATGATTTTGGATGATGCTTCTATTCTGATACATTATGTTGTCTCTTTACACTCATAGAATTCTCCCAGAGTCACTACGCAGACATGTACACACGGGAGAAGCTATCTGCAAGGATACACCTTCCCGAGGACAAGATCAAGGTAGAGTGTCCACCGGCCTGCTGTCCTAAAAACAGTCAGCCAGCAGCCTGCCAGGCAGTGTTGTGTGTCTGTTGCAAATCTGTTTTCTGACTCTCTGATGATTCTCTGGTGTTGCCCACAAGGTGTGGTTCTCCAACCGCCGGGCCAAATGGAGAAGAGAGACGAAACAGTCGGAAAAGTCACAGAGTAAGTGTGTGTGTGTGTGTGTATCATATTATACTCATCCCCTACACCTGTGCCAATCACTCCCCTTGTCTCAACCTGCCAGCAATAAACCACGCCCCTTTGTATACAACAATCTATTGATTATTTCTCACCTCAAGTTCATCTCACCTCACCTGTACAGGTACGACCGACTATGAGCACCCCGTACCTGTACCGGTGCCGTCTCCGTCCCACATTCACACACACCGCACGGAGGCGTGTCCATCGTCGCTCACCGGGATGGCGAGGAGTCCATACTGTCACCACGCAGCAGAGAGACGCACCTGGCCGCTCGGTCACCATGACGACGGCACAAAGACACGCCTCCCGTTCACCTACAGTGTGAGCCCGTGCTGGAACCCACCAGGAGCTGAGTTCTCATTGGCTCCTTGGCTCCCAACTTAAGCAATGAGAAGCTGTGCTTTTACTTGTATTTTAATTAAATACATTTTGTCAGCACAGTATTTTGTATTTTATTTTGATACAGTTGATTAGCAAGTATTTGTAGCAAGATAATTTTTTTTCATCTCAGGCTGACTGGTTCATGTGGTCCCCAACTCACTCATAATATGCCAGTAAAGTGGCAGTAACATATTTTGGCCAACAGGGGGGGACACAGTACACGTGTTGCAGGAATCCAGGGGAAGATCCATATAACCTATTATGATTTTTTGTAAATTTAATATCTAATATGACGACATTATGACTGATTATGTATTATGAGATGACTCTCCTTCGAACACATATAATATCCTTTTTATTTGTTATATGTTGTTGTTATCAAATATGATAAATTATTGCTTTTAGTCATTTTCCGGTTGGAACTCTGTTACCAATCCATATCCATATTTTAACATAAATTCTCTTCCAAAATACAAGATATCAGTGGACAGAGTTGAAATTGAAGAGAAAAGGGGCCCAGATATTGACATGTCCACTAGAGGGCGGTAAAGATGTAGTCACTCACCAAAAATATAAAAATGTAAAACATTAAACAGAGGAGAGAGGTTATTAGTCCTTCATTGCATAGTGGGAGTCAGATAAAGTGTGAATTGCCCTGATTCAAACACACACACTCTCTCTTACACACACACACACACACACACACACACACACACACACACACACACACACACACACACACACACACACACACACACACACACACACACAATTTAACTTGGTTCATGAAATGACCAAGTCATGGGAGATTTAGGTCCAACATGTAATATAAACTTTCAACTTATACAAGGCATCACACAGACTAAGGCAATAAAGCTGTTTATGATTCTGATTCTGATCTGGTGGGTCGCTGTTGATTATTATCGTTATGTTTGGGCGGAACCGGACCACGCAGAGTGACACCCTGACCTTATAGTGACAGGGAACGAGCTCTGGGCTCTATCAAAAGGACTTAAAGCTAGCATGGCTCCCCCCCCCCTCTCTCTCTCTCTCTCTCTCTCTCTCTGTCTCTACTGGATGCCACTCTTCCCTGCCTTTCCTCTGTTTCCACCATCCACCCCCCCCCCTCCTCTCTGTCCACCATTAGTACCAGAAAACACAACTATATAGAGAGAGAACAAAAAGAACAGGGAGGCTCTCGGTGCAGGAAACCATCTGGAGTCTTATTGAAACTCGTCATCCTCTCTCTCTCGATGGTTCGGTGCGTTCTGAGCCCACTGATTGGCCGGGTGACTCATGCCAGTCACCGGGTTTCAGGGGGGTCCGTGGGGTCGCTGTGGGAACAGGACTGTGTTAATCTGTGACAGCAGACGGGCTTACAGGGTCTAGTCTATAAACTATATAACCCTAACCCTATACATATGATATACAGCGTATGTGATGTGTGTATGCCATTGCCGAGACCAGGGATGGGCAACTTTGATGATAGAGACAGCCGATGTCAACGGTCTCGTTCTTCACCATTTGGATTTGGATCGTGTCGTGTGTCGGGTCTTGCTACTTTTTGCTTATTATTGTGGAGTATCGAACCATGTATTGCCACCACCAACAATCCCCCCCCTCTATCACTCACATCATGATCTGGCTCTTCGTGAAATCTTTGATAGTTTTTGCTGTTGTTTAACTACCAGGAGCCACCAAAAAAAAGAAAGAATGAAGGTAATTAACTGTGAGATGTAGAGAATATTAATAGAAGAATTTGTTGCATTCCTCCTTTTTTGTAGAAACATCCGCAGGAAGGGGTAAACGCACGGCAAAGTTGGCAATGGGTTTCCTTTACCTTTTTTTAATGTAAAAATACGTAACAGAGTTTAGCGACTGTCTGTAACACAAGCTGTGGAGCTTCGTCCATGACCAAAGACAATCATAATGATGATGATTATGATGGTGATTATGATGGCGGTGAGTGAGAATGCCTTAAAATTAATTTTTGAAGTCTGGTTTTCAAAAGGAGGAAGTGATGCGACACAACATGCTCATTATGTTGATGTCGTGCAGTGAAGCGTCTTCGCTAGCTTCTGTTCATATGATGTTATGTGTTGTGGAGCCATGATTCTGGTTGGACCACAGCAAACCTGATCCCCATTGCTGGGTCACAACCCTCTCCAGTCGCTGTCCCAGTTGGGCCGCAGCAGCTTCCTGTATCCGCTGCTGTGTCGCAGCCATCTCCATCTCTAGTCCTGGAGCCAGTGCACTCCTCTTCATCGCAGAGCCGCCTCAAACTCATCGTGTTCGGTTGACAAAAAAATTAAAAGAGGGGGTCCCTCCAACCTGCCAACCATACAGCAAACCATACAGTAAAGTAAATGTGTTGTGTACCGTAAGGTTATAGGAGCTGCAGTGGTGATGTTTTGTGAGCCGATCGAATCAATCGACAAATCAAGATTAAACGACAGATCAATTGACAATGAAAAAAATCGGCAGTTGCAGCCCTAAAAGTGGCATGAATTCTTGGATTTTATTTAAAGCTCTTGTCCAAGATAAAATAGTATTTTCTTTAGCACCATGCATCCTAGCCAATGAAAGTTCCAATCCATACTGACAACATCAAGATAAATACAAAGCCAATGAGATTGTGTGAGAGTATGTGGTGGGCTCCATCGCAATGCCAGCACTTTCTTTGCTGCCGTTAGGCCGTTTTTTATATTGTGATATTTTAAGTAAAGGCAAGTCATTCAGGAGCAAAACAGTGGGGGTGCATAGTACTTCATAATCCAAAATGAACTAATAAAGAGCATACCATTATCCATAAAAGAGATCCTTACGAGTCCAAAACATGTGCATAATGGAGCCATCAAGTCCATTCGTACATAAAGTGCATTCTGGTGATGGAGTAAGTTTGAAAATTAAAACATTTCTGGGAGAGAGATAGGTTTGATGTAAGAAATTAAGATCGATTTGCTGGCTCTCTTTGAGCTCATCGCCTCCACCACCCCAGCCTCTTCTGCCTCCACCACCCCAGCCTCCTCTGCCTCCACCACCACCCCAGCCTCCTCTTCCTTCACCACACCCCAGCCTCCACCACCACCCCAACCTCCTCTGCCTCCTCCACCCCAGCCCCCTTGCCTCCTCCACCCCAGCCTCCTCTGCCTCCACCACCTCAGCCTCCACCACCACCCCAGCCTCCACCACTGCCGTCACAGCCACCTCTCCGCCACCAGAAAGTGCTTGTGTACAATAAAGAGAGGCCATGCCGATTGGTGGCAAAGAGCTGGATCAGCATATAGCAAGCAGCTATTAAGCAGATATTGATACCTTCTCTTGCAGTGTTTCCAGAGGATTCTGACATGCCTACTCGGACGTGTCCTGACAGTCTGAGAGTCCAAGTGAGGAGGAGGAGGAGGAGAGCGGTGGTGGTGGCGGCAGCGAGGGGGGGCCGCAGCAGCAGCACCAGCAGCAGCACCAGCAGCAGCAGGAGGCCCACCGCCACCTCCAAGCCCACCGGGTGCATGTTGTACCAGAGGAAGAAGAGGGAGGAGGAGGGCAGGAGGGTCCTGGAGCAGGCAAAGGGCAGCACGACACAGGGGAAGCCCGGGGACCCCTGCGGTGTCTGCCGAGAGCCCAGGCGGAGGGAGAGCGGGCACGCCTTTTACAACGGCGAGTTCTACTGTCCCACGGAGCAGGGCCGCAGCGGTGTGTCCCTGCAGGAGTGGCTGGACGCCCGCCTGTCCCCTGGACCACCTTGCATATTAATCCATATTAATCGTGGAGGTACATAGCCAATATAAATAGCATATTCACGTTTTTCAACAGTCCTCTTATTGGTAACATACAATAACTATTGCTACATTTATTATGATTTGCTGTTCCCGATCAATACACATGGCAACATGTGAGTACCCGCACTTTTCAATATTACCTTTCAACATCATGTGCATTTTTCTCAGTATCACATGCAATATTAATAGTACTGCCCAACATCATGTGCAATACTCTCAATATCATGTGCTATATTATTATTATAAATATCATGTTATCTCTAAATATTACCTGCAATACTACCTCTCATCATCGTGTGCAATATATATCATATTATCTCTCACTTCCTCCCCAATTTTAACTCGCCAGCCGCCACTGATATATTTATATAATATATATATATTGTGGCAGCCCGGCCTCGCAAGACAGTGTAGTTGATGGACCAATTGAAATAAAGACATCATCAGGATCTTGATAGTCGGCACTACAACCCAATGTTTACTTGCACTGTGGTAGGTTGCCTTTGATAGTTTATTTAAGTTATGAAGAAAATCATAAATGTCTGGCTTACCATGTGTCCTTAAGACTCATCCTAACCGCGCCCCCCACCCAACCCCAACCCCAGGCAGTCGACAGTGAATTGAATTGAACAATGTGTGTGTGCTCTTCTTTACCTGCTATTCGTGTGAGCAATGAGATTCTAGATTTGAATGTGACAGGATCACACGGAGTAAGATAAATGTCTCAGTTCTTCATTCATTCCTCGCCAAATGCCCCACCCCCCCCTCTCCGGTTTGTACGCGGACTGTTGCATCCCGTACCTCATGATGTTACGATGGCTGTTCCCATCCCAACGAGCACCTGAATAGGATGCTCATGAAAAGTAAACGCTTCATTCCCAGGCTGGAACATAGTGTCTCTATGTTAGGAGCTCATGAAGTGCTCTACAAAAAAACTAATGAAACGTGCATTCCTTGGGCCCATCACCTCATGTGCACCTGAAAACTGACGCAATACTCAGTAGTCCCCCCTCCTGTTTGCTGATGTACACAAAAAGGCTTCTTCTACTACGCATGTACACGGTGCAGGAGTCCGGCTTTGTGTTTGTTTGTGACTCTGTCTCTGTTTGTGTGTGTCTCTCTCTCTCTCTCTCTCTCTCTCTCTCTCTCTCTCTCTCTTTCTCTCTCTCTCTCTCCCCAATGGAAAAAGAGCAAGCCAATGGTGCAAGCCAATGGTGCAAGCCAATGGTGCAAGCCAATGGTGCAAGCCAATGGTGCAAGCCAATGGTGCAAGCCAATGGTGCAAGCCAATGGTGCACACAAGTGGTCCCTTAACTTAAGTCCCTCTTTTTTTTGTTTTAAGTCAGTCTGTCAGCGTAACAGGAGATGGGGAGATGGGGAGAAGAGTGTATAGAATTTAGTGGCATCTAGCGGAACGGACTTGGCGGAAATATCATATAATATTCCTACGTTTGTTTTCATTAGTGTGTGGTGTGTGTGTGTGTGTGTGTGTGTGTGTGTGTGTGTGTGTGTGTGTGTGTGCGTGTGCGTTCTTGTGCATGTGCGCGTTCTGTGTGTGCCTGGTCTCTCTGATTTTCCAGCATTGTGTTTGTTAGCTTTCCACTGTGTGCATGTGAGCCATCAGGCCACCGATTTGCATGGGATACCGCGGTTACGGCGCGCACAACATCTACGTCACCTGTAGATGGTGCTGGTCACCTGTATGGGCCCTCCGGTAGTGGGCAGCCTTATGGATGCACGCACACACACACACTCTCCCACGTTGCGATAGATATTTTATTCTGACCTGAGGTGCCCAGAGAAAAAAGCTACAAGGTTTTCGTAACACCATAACATGAGTAGCCTCATGGTGCCCAGGGGGCGGAGCCGTTCCACGCTGGAAACACCAATCATCCCAAATGTAATGAGGCGGACATCAGACGATGGCTAGCGAGGCACGCTGCCGCTAATATGCAGCTAGCCATGTTGAGTCATGTACCGACGGTTGGCTAAAGCATTGGAGAATGCAAGCCATGGTTTTGCCCTTTACGAGATTTGGGATTTCAATATAACTGAATGAATGCCATGGCTTTGGGAGGGTTTATTATGGATTATTGATTCGCTTCACTCATCAGCCTCCATCGATCCTAGAGCCCCGCTGCTGAAAGCTTGAGTCGGACCTGTGTGTTCACAGACTGAAAAACAGTGGCTGAATAATAATTTGGTTTCACATTTGGTATTAACATGTGGTCTGGGTGGTCCCATCACAAGTGGACAGCTGTAAATACGGATGCTCAGGGCCTTTTTATTTCTTCTTCTCCTTTGAATTTCCAGCAGACCTCCCGTCCATAAACTCCTAACGCTATCAACTTTGTGAAAACTATACACTGGAAATTGTGTTTTTGTCTCCTCTCTCATGATTTAGGACCTGACCAGAAGGCCGCGGAGGTTTGAGCATCAGGAGCTGATTCAGGAGCAGAGGTGAGATCCTCCCCTGAACACCTGCTGCACTCTATAGTGCTACACGGGGGCCATGGGCTCTTTGTGATCTGAGATGAACTGTGTCATAGGGATGTGGAGGAATGAATTGATGGATGGATGTTAGAATGATAGATGCATGAATGGACAGATGGATGTGTGTGTGTGTGTGTGTGTGTGTGTGTGTGTGTGCTTGTTTGTACACTTGTGTGTGTGTGTCTCTGCCTCCGCCACCGCAGCCATCCCAGCCATCCCAGCCTTAGCTTGACGGATTGCCATCTGACTTGACATTTTATCAAGGTCGCCACACAGCAGCACCCCCCTATTAAGGCAGTGGTGGAGGGCGGGGGGTCTTATGTCCCACTTCACTGATGCTGTGTGTGTGTGTGTGTGTGTGTATCCTCTCTCTCCAGGAAGCAGAAGAGCACGGCCAAAACCGCCCCCCCAGCCGCCTCCGTACCGGGCTGGACTCCACCAACGGGGGATCCGGCCGCAACAATCTCGCAAAGAAATAGAGGACACACACATTCACACACATACACACACATACACACACATACACACACACACATACACATACATACACACACACATACACACACGCATTTGGACACACGCTTACACAAATCTGAACCTGCTGTCAACCGATGGGTACGCGGTTGCAGGTTGCTTGTTGTTGCTTGTTTGTTCCCTGTCTTTGTTTTATTGCTGTCTTTGTGTTCAGGGTGTTGTTGTGATCGTGACAGGATACCTGGCCACCTTGCTTGACAGCTACCAGCTTGTTCACCAGCCAGCTCCCCATCACTATGGACAATATTAATATTCCATGTATCACTTGTACTTTTGCAATTTTAATTGTAATTGTAATGATTTTGATGCACTCCGAACCGTCCCTGGAAGGAGGGATCCCCCCTCTGTGTTCCTTCTCAAGATTTCTTCCTTGTGACTTTAGGGAGTCGTTTCTTGCGCTGAGGGGGGCTAGGGCTAGGGGTTGTCATTATCTTTGGGACTGTAACTGTGATTAAAGGATATACAAATAAAGTTGACTTGACTTGACAGGATGATTTAAATAGTATACGTGCTGTAATAACTAATAATAATAATATTAATAACAATGTACATTTAAGTTAGCACATTTAAATGTGACATATTTTATCATGTCCTCCCCCTGGGACAAATTGCTATTTTATGATACAGTATTTAAATGTAATACCTCGGCAATACCTGGGAGATAACTTCTACAAGACCCTTTTAAATGTGGGTCAACAGAGGTTTTATAGGGAGGCCAAATAGACCAAAAAACGAGACAACAATAACAAATGCAGCACTTGAGTGAGTGCCTACGTCCCAACAACACATTTTCCATTCCCAAGCCCCTGATCCTTTTTAATGTATTAATTTATTGGAGACTTTCCCGGCAGCGGGCGAGATGTCAGCGTCATTTACAATGAGTCAACACAATCTAAACAGCGCTGACAAATAACACCCTAATGATGTTTACACAGAGGTGGCAAACATACACACATTCTGTACTTAAGTAAAAGTACATGTGGACAAAAATACTTTGATAAAAGTAGAAGGACTGATTCAACAAGTAAAAGTAAAAAGTACAGGCTCTGAATTGTACTCACAGTAAAAACTTTTAAACCGGCTGTTTTTGTGCAAAGCAAACCTCACGTCATATTAATATAAATATAATAATAAAAGGGAATAGGAACTTTATTTCTACTTCTATTACTGCCTTCTGAATGTATTCAGCATGAACAACAAAAACAAAGTGGATAGAAAAAACAAGCTCTGTTTGCTGTCGCCTACATTGTAGATCGGTGACTTTGCCTCTCCATTGCCTCTCCATCGCTTCTACATCACACAAATGATACTGTTGGAAATCAGTCTTGGGCCAAACCATTATAAGGGGTACAGTCTATACATAACACTACATTAAATATACACATAACATTTCCTTAAGCAATATTTACAATAATAATTCATCCCAAATCTAAATGTCCAAATAATACCAATAACCAATCACCAAATAAATAAATAAATACATAGAACAATATGCAGAACACGCCCTAACTAGACCTACTGTACAACTTATTCATGATTAATGCAAAAACATATTTAGTGCACTCCGCCAAGCCCTCATCGAGATATAATATGACATGGCTGAGATTTACTCCATCTAACAGAGATCCACTTAATGAACTGTCATCCGGCCCACGTCCATCCAACTGAGCGTGGTAAAGACGACCTCATAATGCCCGGTCACCGTCTCCTTAATGGTCTGTGAGGTCCTCTCTCTCCCAGCTCCTCTTTATAGATCTCCCAGCTGCTCTTACGTAACGCACACATGTCACATGACACCACCCCAGTCAAAAGTGTCTCTGTGTCGTCGAGGTGGTGCTGGGCGTTTGGAGAGTACTCTGGAAGTACCTTTCCAGGAAGTACTCAAGTACTTTTGTTGGTGCATTTCACTTCAAATATGCATTTATGTTTTAATAAATTGTTATACTTTAAATTGTAAATGTCTCTGTCTCTGACAAGGTTTCAACACACTACCATACTTAAGATTTGTGTATGGGAGGAAATTGACTCAACCCATTTAATTTCAAAGTTGAAAGACATTCCTACAAGGGCAGGCTTGACACATGATTGGTGCTGAGCAGCCAATGGGGAGTAAGCAGGTAGGAAAAGGGCAGGGTTCTTGCAATTAGCAATATGTATACTAATATTGCCTCAACAATACGGAGCAAATGTCTGGTTCTTTAAAAGACTTGAGAGTGACTTGGTTAATGCTTTGTGGACAAGAGACGGTTTCGATCGATGCTTGATGTGAAATGTTGCTTGAGAAACGTAAAAGGCAGATACACACACACACACACACACACACACACACACACACACACACACACACACACACACAATAGAAGCACAGTGTGAAACACAAGTTAACAAATAATACATGTTACTGCAGTAAGAGTCATATTTTTTATTCTTTGGGCTTTCACAAGGTCTAAAAGCTATAGGAGGCTTAGTTCTCTAATCAAAAAGGATTTCTTGCTATCTATGAATGTCATGTATTGTTATTATTGTTATTATTTCTATTGTATGTGTGATTATTGTCTTCTTCTGTCCATGTGCATACACGGCGGTATGTGTGCTCCCGCTAGCTAGCACAACAACAACAACAACAACAATGACGACAGCAACAACAACCAACATGCTCCCTCGGCAAGCAGCATGGAGACAGTGCTCGGTTGCTAGGCGACGGCTGCCGGGGCGATTCCCTGGACAGGTGCGAGGGGTTGTGTGCGTGTGTGTGTGTGTGTGTGTGTGTGTGTGTGTGTGTGTGTGTGTGTGTGTGAGAGTGGGTGTGTGTGTGTGGGAGCGAGGGAGGCTGCCACACCTGTTGCCCACCGGCGAGACGAGTCTTGCTCACTTGGAAACGGAAAAGCCTCAAGCCTCTCTCTCTCTCTCTCCATCTCTCTCTCCCATCTCTCTCTCTCTCTCTCTCTCTCTCTCTCTCTCCTCTCTCTCTCTCTCTCTCTGTCCTCCGTCTCTCTCACTCTCCACATCTCTCTCTCTCTTTTTTATCTCTCTCTTTCTTTCATTCTCCCTCTTTCTTTGTCTTTCCCTCTCTCTCTCTCTCTCTACATCTCTCTACAGCTCTCCCTCCCTCTCTCTTCGTCTTTCCTTCTCTCTCTCCCTTTTTCTTTCTCTCCCTCCCTCCCCCTCTCTCTCGCTCTCTCTCTCTCTCTCTCTGGGCGTGTGTGTGTGTGTGTGTTCTGTATACTCCTTCTCCCATAGGCCTATGCATGGCATCAGCAATTGAATTCTGGTTTTATGGAAGACCCAATACTAATTAATGTCTTATCGATATATAATATAAAAACAATAGACAGCACAGGGCGCCTTAAACTTAAACGTAACCATATGACCACAAATATGATTCTGACCATTACTTTTATTTTATGACTGCCAGCCAGTCCTACTGCATTGATTGTTGCCGTTCAAGACACAGTAATGCAATGTAATGACTGTATGATCCCACGTAATACAGTCATCAGAATTCATGTTGAATGTGCACCCCCCCCCCCCC